>JAGGAT010000250.1:0-47843 GCA_017657195.1 Termitomyces sp. T70a
GGCAAAGGCAAGCCTAACGTTCCTGAGGCGTTTAGTCAAACCGAAAGCAGGGTCCGGTACCAAAAGTTTTAGGAATACATCGGTTGAGACAATGTGAAGAGCGTCCTTGAAGGTCAAGTGATGGCCATGAGGTATTACATCATCGTCCTTCCAAGAGATTGTGCGACCGAAACCTAGGAGGGCATCAGACAGTCAGAAGAGGGCAATGATAAAACACACCTGCGACGCCGATGACGAAAAGGGCGATCTACGAGGAACTTGTTGAGAAAAAGGAAGTAGTGACGCAATAACTTCCGATCTCTCACAGGCAAAGTGATCTCGACACAGTGGTTTGTGGCGATAGTCTCTTGGTCGCCCCAAACATCCTGAAAGAGAGAATCCATAATTTTGACAGTTTCGTCCCAGACCATCTTGTTATTCCTCTACAGTCACAAGTCGATACAGCTTTGCACCACTGATCAAGGATCTTGGACTCACATCAGAAAAGGCAGGGGCGGATATCTTCCTGTACTTCTTCCACTCTTCGCCTTCGGACGCAACAATGTTCCGCCCGAAAAAGGCGAGGACTGTATACCGCCAAACGGGTTTCGGGAATCGTGAGCGATAAGTCACTACTTCCTATAATCCGCAAGATTCTTCAGCATGTAGTCTTTTCTTTTGATCCAAAACTCGGGAAAAAAAGACACGGACCTTGATTGCAGCTGCATCGGCAAGGATGAGCGTCTTTGACGACGGGTAGACAGAAACCTAATGATTTACAGAACGATTCTCGCATTAGACGCCCGGCTTACGGCCTACTATAAAGTTCAGCTTACTGCCGACAAAATGTCGCTTCCGAATTGCTCAAATACTATATGAATTTACGAGAATTGGTAACCAGCCGAACTAAATCTGACAACGAACCATGATGTTTGTGCAAGAAGAAGAAGTTGTAGCCCAGAGTTATGCCTGGAATAGGCGGGAGGAAATTAGCCAACACACTGCTTTCATTCAGCAGGGTTCTATAGCCAGGATGGTTGCTTTAATTTCATCACCAGTGATAAGCTTTTCGGTAGAGGCGATTAGACGGAAATGGGATCAACACACCCTATGGACCTGACTGCTTTCCGGAACTCGCCATACTTCTTGAGAATATAAAAAAAGGCAAAGCAGCATACAGAATAAACCAACGTGGCAGTCGGCATGAGAAGGAATTCGCGTATATACAGTCATGTGAACAAATTGACAGCAGAACATATGATGGTTTATATTGATGTTGTCAGTTGCTGAAGATGGTAACGCTCCACCAAAAAAAAGGTTTATATTTACTATTTACTATAATGTATCTACCCACGCTAGATAACTAATTATGGGTATATCACCAGAGATATACCACGGTAGACCATGGCCGATGTTCTACCTGGACTTACTAGTGGCTGTGTTTGCATGACTTGCAAGAACTACTCAAACCCAAGATGAACATGTGGAGAAGAATCAGCGGCAACCGCGTCTATGTGGACTGGGACTGGGCATTGTCCAAGGTATGAAGTATGCTATTCCAAACCTTAAAACAAAACGGTATATAGATGACTGAACAGCTCTAAGGCAGGATCGCTTGGTAAACCAACTGTATTATTGATATAAATGGTCCCAACACATTACATACTTTTGTAGAAAACTCACAAGCAGGAAATCCTGCAAATTACTTGATTTCCAGGAGTTTGACCTCTGCCGAGCAAGTTAGAGAGTTAGTACATGGAAGGAGACTTGCAACTTGCCGAAAACGAGGGTAGAATTTTTGGGAATATTCTCAACGGCCTGCGAGCCATAACCCATAGCCGGAGGTATCGTCAGTTTCCTTTCACCTCCCACCTGCATCCCAACAACTCCCTCGTCCCAGCCTGTGCATGATCACTGAACATCAAGCCAGTGATTTTTTATTGAATAACCTCACCTTTGATAACCTCACCTTTGCCGAGCTGGAAGGTGAACTAAAGGATACCATATTAAAATACAAGATTGATTTCGAGAATCAGAGTGACTCACTGGCTTCCCTTTAACATTCTTGTCAAACACCTTCCCACTGGTGAGTTTACCAATGTATCTAACCCGAACAGTATTGCCCTTCTTAGCCATGGGACCTGTGCCGACTTTGGCGTCAAGGGTTTTAATTCCGCCTGCGATCTCTTTCTCAACCGCTTTGGACTTTTCCTCTTTATCCTTGGGAGTCCCCTTCTCTTTGGGAGCTTCCTTCTTCTTCTTCTTCTTCGCCTCGGGGGTAGCATCGGGAGCTGGGGCACTTTCTGTCTTCTGCTTCTTTTTCTTCTCGGCCTTGGAGGTGGGCTTCTCAGCCTCATCAGCCTCACGAGCGCGTTTGAGGTTTTTGGGGGCTTCCTCAACTTCTTCGAAACGGCTGCTGAAATGTCAGGACATATCATCACGCGTGGACTGTGCCAAATATACCTGGCATCGCTCTCTAGGTCATCGGGATGCATTTCGACGTCAGAGCTGACCTCGCGAAGATCATACGCGTCCTCTTCGGAGTCCATGTCAGAATCGTCGTCCATAAAAGGAGGATTATTCACGGCTTGTTCTAACAATGATTCTTTAAGTACCACAGGAGAATGAATGTCGTTCTCAATCGTACCGATGTAGTTTCCGGTCAGGTAAACAGTGCTTGGTTTCGCAATATAAATGAGGTGTAACTCAATGGCATATTATAAACGCTTACTTTTTACCGACGAGCTCGAACTTGTATGTCTCGTCTTCCTGGAGGACAAGATCGATATAGGCTTGCTCCACCTAGAACAATAAGCAAAAAAAAGATTAAAAAGGTAAACTGTTCACGTACTGTGTCGGGCTTCAAAGAGCAAAGGACCGTAGTCACGGCCTTTGGCACGTCGTCCTCATCCTCCTCGTCAAGTCCGCCACTTGGCTCAAAGGTGAGTTTGACGCTAGTCCTGGACGGGTCTTTGATAACCTCCCCAAGTGCAACGTTGGTGACCTTGAGGTCTGCAGGTGGTTGGAAAGTTTCCACTTTGCCAGGGGTGAGTTTGAGACTCCTGTTTTGAGGGCTTGGGATGAGGTCGGAGGAAACGACGCGTGGTAAACGCACCAGATACCAATTGCGAGAGCCATTTTTTTGTGTCGAGGAACTTGTACACGGGTCAGGAGAAAAAGTTGAAATTGCAAGGTGATTGATTTGAAGCTCCGCCTTACATAATGTCACGCGCGTATTCCATCGCCCAGTGACGAACAAGGATAATCATCGCAATGGTGAGCTTCGCACAGTCATCATCGTGCCATTGTTAAATAAACGTCTAGTCAAACGTCTTGAGGCCCTATCTCGCCGCGGTCAGGTCTACACTGACGGCTGCCCTGACGCTTGAGAACTTTTCATCGCAAGTGAATAATAGCCTTCGTGTTGGTCTCTACCCTCTTGCTGACGTTTTTTGAAGGTTGTAGAGAGGCATAACAAACCTGAAGTAGAAGCGGGGTAGTCATAACCTCACGATTGCGTGTTCCGATGCTGATCTCTACGCATTAGCGGATCGAAAGAAGTGCTCTTGAACCCACTAACGATATCTCGCAATGAGAATGAACGCGTGTTGATTGAACCATCTGTTAATTCTATCCGCCTCAGCATCAAGATCAAGCAAGCCGACGAGATAGAGCGTATTCTTTGTCACAAATTCACGCGATTTATGATGCAACGAGCGGAGAGTTTTATCGTGCTACGGCGGAAACCAGTGCCTGTATGTTCGCTTTAAAGTGTCATCGAGCGTTGTATGCAATAACTCCTCTCTTTCAAGGGTTATGATATATCGTTCCTCATTACAAATACCCATTCGGAGACGATGCTAAAGCACAAGATCGTCGACTTTATCATACAGTTTGTGCTGAACCTTTGCTGTCAACTGTGAACTTAGTATTGGACAGGTTCATGGAAGAGGTGGACAAGGAAATCAGCGAAATGAAGCTTAGCCTTAATGCACGGGCGCGTACGGTTGCCGCGTCGTATCTCGTTGCTGTAAGTTTGTCGCGTTATCTTGAGTCTACGGGGGGCTCATTTCTGTTTGCAGTTTAACACGTAGAATTCCTTGCTAGTCGCTCTATGTATCATTTAAACCTTTCCCCTGTATGGTCTAGTCGCGAGATCGGCATTCATGCCCTCAGACTAAGTGTCGCCCATCCAATCCATTAATCTTTAAGGTGAGACTGAAGACGTGAATTTTTGGCTAATACAACCAATCACGGCACGAGGAACTGTAAGGCCAAGGATCATATGATTTTCTATGGAAGAGGGGAAGAATCTCCCGAGTATCAGGATTTAGCTCGGAAATCAACGCCACACGTTTTTCCGGCACATGAATCGGTTTGCATGACATAAAGTCACATGCAGATGGGGATTGCGAGCGATTAGATAAGTTTGAAAGTTCAAGCCGTTGTCGTAAAATGTCGCAGCAAACAAGCCCAGCAAAACTAGCTAGGTTGAATTCTGTCAATGAAACTCTGGCTGGACAGAAATTAAGGCTAGTTGGACGGTGAGTGCCGTAGGCACGTCTTCAAAACAAGCTCATTACGGGCTAGTCTTTTGTCATATGACAGTACGACTGGACTAGTATTGTTGGTGGATGGAGACCAGGGATTGCTTGTGGATGTGTCTTTTTGTGTTGATGGGAGGATGGGAGAGTGGGTTCGAGAACGCCTCGGCAAAGTCATGGTAGTTGGACACCTCGAGGCAGTTGCCGTGCGTAGCGTGAACATGTGGTGCCTTCATGTTCTCATACCAAGATCACCAGGAAGAACTGCCAATCCCAACATTGCCAACTTTCTCACCTGGACCAGTGTTGAACCCGCTGTTGGTGCTGCGCGCAGTGTTGGTGGAGAAAAACGAGGACTTGGAATTGTCTTCCTGGTACATGGAGATTGAAAGAAGGCGCGAATTGTGATCGAGGATGGCATTCCTCCCCAGTGCTGTTCACAAATACACTTGGACCCATACCTCGGCTTGGCGATCCGAAATCGGGCATGATTTCGTCGATGGATCTCAGATAAGATGTGACTTGAAGTGGGACTGATTTCGGGAGCGGTATGGGGACCTGCGGCAAGTGGATGCAATACCTACGAGGAGCAATTGATATGTGTAGATGCAGAACAACGATGTTATTGTCGTGGAGGCGGCGTACAAGAAAAGACATTTAAAAAAAACAAATCCATAGGCGTCGACGACGATCGTTTTGTTCTCACGAATTAGCCGATGTCAGGGGCGGACGGAAATGGAAATTATGACATGACTGGCTGCAGCGTGCTTTGGCAGTGAACATCGTCTTCTTACGACAATCCTATCAAAGCGACCTTGTGTCTTTCCCGCCACGCCAACACCACAACACAGTATCTGCGCTGCCCTCGACATTATACCGAGACTTGGATCAGAATATCATTGTACATTTTACGCATCTCTATACCATGGAACAGGAGCAACCCACTGCCTCATCGTCGTACGTGACGATAATCGACTTGTGCGAAACCCCCCAAATCACGCCTTCGTATCCCATCTCGGACGTTCGGTCATGTTCAGCACGGCGGGCGCGTACAACTGGACGAGGGATTGTGGCATCGCAGCGGCCACTGCTGGACGATATCAAGCACTCGATCCCCATGTGGCGGGAGATTGAGGCCGGCGTCTGGTCTGACGGCACAGAGCGCGTGCTTTCCGCTGGTTACCCTGCAGTGCAAGAGTTTCTGGCGACAGCACGGAGAACGCTGAGTCTCCCTTTACCACCTTCAGAGGCGGTCTTTGTTATTGCGGCACTGGAGGTGTTTTATGCATGGAACGATCCGGTGCATTGGATGTTTTGGAGCGACGAGAAGAAGAATACTACAGCGGCGGTTGTGAACCGCATTGTGCGTACGTGCTACTCTAACAGGCAAGGAGATCGGGGACTGATGTGGATTCTAGTACGGAAGCCGCAGGTGATTCGGTCCAAGGTGTCGTGGAACGGAGAGGCGGAGTATCTGTTTATTCTGTCTGGACTGCATGGGACGTCGTCGCTGCCGGTGGACAAGGACTGGTACCACATACTGAATCCGGCAAAGGCGGCGACGGGAGCGATGAACCTGCGGAAGCGGAAGGCGGCGCAGATTGAACAGGAAGAGAAGAAACGGACACGGTCGACGTCGCAGACATCGTCACAGACGACGCTGGTGGGAGACGGAAGACGGTCGGCATCGGTGGCATCGAATGTGACAGCCAAGGGGACGGAGTCGGAGTCGGAAAAGGGGATGGTGACGCGGGGGCGTGCCAGGAAGCGGGGACGCAAGTAGGATAAATGTGACGTAGTAATGTGACGAGCACGTGACGAGACGAACTGGTTTAGAATGAACTGGATTCCCTGGGCGAGTTGCCGCGCCAGTTAGACTTGTTCCCGCACCACGACAATGCGGCCGACGAAACGGTAAGCAGACTCCCGCTGCCTGGCGCCTGCTGACGTCCCCCAGCACCTGGACCAGAGACCAGCTCCTCAAGAGTCTCGAGGTACGCTCCTTTCCTGCCGCCACGGCTCAGCTCATCTCCCACAGGCAATCGGGCCCCTCCACACCCCGCTGCCCCCAACTCTCCCTCCCTCGCCCCCCGTCTCTCGTCCCAGCTCCCCGCCCCCCCCAAAGCGCAGACACGACCCCCCAGACACCGACCGCGCAAAGCGGCCCCGCACTGCCTCGCTTCTCCCCCGTCTCCCCCGCACTGAGCCCTCTGAGGACGGCGAGGTCCCCGAGGACCCCCCCGTAGCATCCTCGTCCCGCATCCCCGTAGCCCCAGGCATCCACATCCCCAATGCCGTCCCAATCAGGCGTCCGAGGCGCGGCAGACTCGACACAAAGCACTTCGACGCCCTCCACGACAAGTACCACCACCAGGGCCGCCTCCACAAGTACTCGGGCGACTCCCGCTTCTGGTCCACCTTTGCTGTCGGCAAAAAGGAGTACAAGCCCCTTGCAAATCCGCCCCCTCCCACCTCCATGTACCACAAGTACGGCGGTCTCATCGCCCGTCTCGAACTCGTTGATGCCCTCGTCTGTTTCACTTATGCCATCTGGAACAGGGACTATGCCAGGAAAACCTGCTACCGCAGCTCCTGGTCCACAATCGAGGCTTTCCTCGCCTGGTGCAAGCAAAAATGGCTTTCCGAAGAGGTCATTGATGCAGAACGTTCCTTTATCGGCCTCATGCAAGTCGTCTTTTCCCCGCTCCATCTCCCTTTAACCTTGTCCAACAGTTACATGATCGAAGGCTATATTCATGCCCGCAAATTGGCCTATCTCGCAGAGTCTCAACTCGGCGAGGATGTCGCAAAGTTGTACGACAATATGCGTCTCGAAGTGGATCAGGCCGCCACAAAGGCCGAACAGGCACAGTTATCTACTGATATAAATCTTGGTCCCATGGCCCAAAAGTCTCAGGCAACTCCCCCAATGTTGCCGTCACCTGCAAGCATAGCACCCGCCAACAGTGCAAACTCCACCCCTATCACAAGAGATGACGCAACTCCCCCTTCTCATCCTTCTGCACCGTCTACTTCTCAGCTCCGGCCCCCTTTGCTACCCGGCCAGCATCCAATCCGTGGCAAACTCCTCCCACAACGCTACAGAGAGGCTCCCATTCCCGCTGATACCATGGATGCAATGCTCTCTGTCACTGCTAGGGTCTCTCTACCGTTTTTGCAAAACATTAAAGAACAAGTCAACGGCACCACCGCCGCTGCTCATTGCTTGCGAGATGCTCAGGCCACTCTTAACCTCGCCACCTTGGTCCGTTTCTTTCCCACCACTTTTGCCCGCGTCATCAAGACCACTCTACTGCCTACTGAAGAGCACGAGCCCGACATTGAAGACGAAGAAGGCGAGCTCTATTGGCCCGCCCAAAGTATCACTGGCGAAGGCTTAGGGTGGGTCTGCCTCCTTGGTAAAGCGATGATCAAGGAGTTTGGCAAAGCCTACGGCTACAAAGGTGTCGATGGGGTAGTTCCTAAACCCAATTCGGAAGAGGCAGGATCAAGCAATTCTCTGCGTTTCGGCTCAACCTCTCAGGGGCATACACCTCGCGGGAATTAGCTGTTCTAGATTTTCTGCTGCAAGATCAAGTCCGTTTCCTTTATTTATGTCACATCAGAGCATTTGGACCCCACTTTTCTCCGGCCCGTTTTTCCGGAGTTGTACAACAACAAAATCTATCGGTACGCTATTCGGTGCGATACCTCCCGCGGCACTCGCAGTGCCCCTTGGTCTGGGCGCTTCCAAGCCAGTCCATTCTACATGTCGTTATACTTAGACGGACAACCTACCATCCGACTTGTCATCAATCCGTCTCAACGACAATTACACACGGTATTTACTCCTTGCGGATATCATCACCGTTCCATTTTTGTCTTGTTTCTTGTACATACCTACATCTTATTCCCTAATTTTCCATTCTCGTCCCCTTTGCTTCATTATATCCAACATCGCATTCTTCGCATCTTTTTGTCAAAACAGGAATCAAACTGGAAAGTCTTGGAACATGTATAGTCATCAGATTCCCACTCGTGACTCAATAGCACCGAGTACATAGCCAAATTGAATTATCTCGGCACGAGGTGGTTACAGAATTGGAAAATGTGGAGCATGTAACGCATGTGTATAGAGACAAAATTACCGCTCTCCTTTTCTTGTCGTCCACCCTACCACCATAAAAATAGAACCAAACTGAATCACCGATTGGACTTGGCCACCCGCTCGAGTTCGTCTTTTTTCTTTTTAGTCGGAGAATATCAGAACCGTGAATAAAAACAACACAACAATAAAAACTGACCTTGATGGCATAAGAGTTGGAGGAACCCTTGGCAGCATTGATGAGTTCATCAGCAAGGCACTCGGCAATCGACTTGATGTTGCGGAAAGCAGATTCGCGAGTCTGATAAAATTCAGTCATCCAGCGACAGATTCTAGAGGTGAGTGAAGGTTACTCACGCCAATAGTGAGAAGGGAGATGGCCTGGTTGACTCGGCGGAGAGGAGACACGTCAACGGCCTGGCGACGGACAGTACCCTGAGAACCGATACGCGTAGAGTCTTCTCTGGGACCGGTGTTTACGATGGCGTCGACGAGGACCTAGGAGGTGTGAATATCATCAATGTATTTTCTTTTTGGAAGCGCACTTGGATGGGGTTCTGGTCGGTGAGGAGGTGGATGATCTCAAAGGCGTGGGCGACGATGCGGACTGCAAGGAGCTTCTTGCCGCTGTTGCGGCCCTTCATCATAAGACTGCGTCAAAAATTTAGCATTCCAGGTTTAGAAACGAGGGGAGCGAGGGGAAAAAGACGCGCCTGTCGACCAGTCGCTCAACGATGGGCATCTGTGCCTTTTTGAACTGCTTCTTGGCATAACGACCGGCGGTGTGGGGGAGGTAGACGGCATGGCGGACTTGGATGTAATCGGTCAAGGAAATATCCTTGACTTCGACACTACACGTCGATAGATCCGCGTCAGGTTTTTCCAACACTCGTCCCAACAAAACAAAAACTCACTCCTGGGTGTCCCACTTTCCGAAGAGTTTAATCTCGGAGCCTAGTTTTGAAATGTCCTTGGGGAGAGTGGTAACGGTGGCCATGGTGGAGGGTCTTGAGGCTTGAGGACCGCGAGCACTGCGACTTTTTGATGTTAGCGCAGGTTTTGGGCCGAGCACACCGTCAATACAACTCACCTGGCGAGCGTGTATTTGTACTTGTTGTGTATACCCACATTCAAGGTTTGAGCGTCGGCACATCCGAAGAACTGTACAGTTCCTTTATCTGGAATTAAAACTCTGGCATTACATAATATTGCAGTATTTTTTCTACAGTACAGGAATGAAAATGGTATAATGCGATGCAGGGGATATCAAGCTTTGTCGTTCATGTCGTCGAGTCGTCGTAATCAGAGAGATGGCGGAATAGGTAGCTGCATTCCTTCAGATTTCATGGCGTTGATGAGTCCACCGAGGGCAGTCGTAGTGTATCGTTCGCAAAGACGCTGGAGTTCTAGTCGCATTCCCTTCTCGCTACGCGCCGTTTCTTCAGCCTTCCTACGAGCATCCACTTCTCTCTTGACCTGACTCAAAGCATTTTTCTCCATTTTTCGGGCAGCCGCCAGCTCCTTCTGCAAATCATCAAAGTCCCGAAGAAGCCGCCGTCGTCCCCGGCTTTCGTACCCGAAATCCGCTTCCAGTTTGCGTTTAGCAGCTCGCAGTTCTGCTAAAAGTGTGTCCTGCTCATTCCGTTCTTTCCTTAACGATCGGAGTTCCCGTTCGAGACGTGATCCTTCCTTCTCTTCCTGAGATTGAACGGCGTGAAGAGGGTCAGGCGCTCTATGAATATCTTGTGATTGTTTCGATTCAGGCGTTTGGAAAGTGCCGTAAACCTTTTGCAGAAGGTGCTGTGATCGCTGATAATGCCGGTCCGCATCGCACGGCCTTGCCGACTTTACGCGCTTAGCCAGGTCAGTTTCACAACCTGACAAAAGGAGATAGGCCGGTTTGAGGTCGCTTTCTGGCATGCCTTGTGCGGTCATGACTTGAAGGTGGCTGAAATCAAAAAATAGAACTGAAAGTAAGTAAAAACTTACTGGAGATGAGTGTTTCAACAACGGAGATAGCGGCACTTGGGTTTCCCGCACGGCGATAGTGTGCGCCAACCATCATCCAGTTGCGTCTCTCGCTTTCCGTAGCCTTGAGGAGCTCTACGACCGGTCCTGGATCTCGTTCAAGAGTATTAAGATCATAGGTAAAATCTTCCCCGCAGAAGCTAAAGCAGATGACATGACTCGAGGAAGATAGGTTCGCAGAGGTCGGTTCAGATGTATTGCCAGAAGGATGACTCGAAGCATTTGACACAGATGGTATATGGAGCGATACAGTCGAAGAAGTTGCAGCATTAGACGCTAATTGTTTACCATTCTCGCGAGAAGCCGGAAGAAGAGCATACGTAGAATCTTTTGAAACCTCGGATAATTGATTTTGACATTTTCTTGAAGACTTATAAGGAGACACAGAGCCCTGCAACTGAGATTGATCCAAGGGAGAGCGCGTCAAGGTACGATTTTCTGTCATTAAAAAGAAATGAATCTTCTACGTAATCTTAAATGATTATCTTGATATCAATGAACAACACACACTTACTGGTCAGTGACGCGTATTTATATTAAAAAGTGGAGATTGTGGTGTTTTTACGTTCCCGTCAAGGTTGGTTATGTCTGTGATCCAGGTTTTGAGGACTGAAAAGGGTGGTTTTGTCCTGGGAGATGAGATTGCGGATCAAGGGTACGATGAGATGCGGGCTGTTCAATGTCAGCAGGCACACCTCTAACAGTTACCACAGGCGTCTGGATCCCAATAGAGCAACTGTGCTCCAAGGATTTGATGTTGTTATCCCTTAGGGTGAGGAGGACGAGCAATTGAGCCGAACCGCGGACTTGGCCTGCCTGTCACATGCACGTGAGTATCGTCACACTTCGATCACTGCCTTGAGGTAGCAACACGTAGGTGCAGGTATCTGCTAACTTGTCCCTCTACACTGTCTGTACAAAGCACTCATCAATGACAAGCTCCAAATTCCCATTACGAGTCCAGAAAGAAGACTCAGATTCTACATCTGAGCCTGGCCTTGCAGAATGGACCAACAAGATCAAGGCCATGCAGCGTCAAGTGGATGCAGACGACGAGGCGGAACAGATGAGGCTGGAGCAGGAGATTGCGGCCTCACGACTGGCCCGAAAACGTAGAAGTCAGGGCTTTGGTTCTGCTAGCCGAACCAGCTTGGATGTAGGTAAGTGTGGACTTGCCCCCTGGATCGTGGGTGCTCTTCCATAGCCAGAATTCATGTAGATCAATCAGACTCGATTACCTCTTCCGAACCAGAAGCTCTTCAAACACCTTCCAAATTGCCCACTACCACTACTTCACCACTTGAACTTGCTAGGAGTAGAACGAAAAGCAGCTCAAGTAATGATAGACCACAACCCATGTCCCTTGCTGCGTTCATGGGAGGAAATGCCACAGGGCCCCGTCTCAGGAAACACGCACCCCAACAAGACGCCCATGATCCAACACAGTTCGATCAACGTCTTTTCGATCGCACGCCGCATCCAGCGTTTGGTAAAGGAGGCGTTGCATTGCCGGGTATCGCAGTACAACGGGATGGAGCAATGAAACCTTCTGCTATAGCTGCTCTAGCAAAAGCGACACTCGCCTCGACCTCACCTGAACCGACCCTTGTCCCACGGGAGAACTTGGAAACGCATCAGAAGCAATCGCCCGTTATCCATGCGCAGGAGCGTGCAACGAGTTCATTATCACCGTCACCTTCTGTGCCCAGGAGTTCAACAAAACCAGCGTCGTACAATCAGGAAAGTAAACACGACTCGGCACGGATGTCAACTCCGGCGCAGGATTACACTACGCGCGTTCACAGTGTAAGCCCAGCGTTTTCCAGGTCGACAACAGTCCCTCCTACTAAGCCGTCTCGTTTTCCAATGGACGAGACACCATCGCCCTCTAGATCGCTTTATACAGCCCCACCACTAGCAGGGCCTATTCGTCCTCAACCTCGTCCCTCGGTAGGACCACAAGTATCTCCCTCCATCGTCCCTTCGAAGGCTTTCATGCGACAACCGGTAAAGAAAGATCTTACTCCGAGCCTCAGCCGACTGCAAGGTCGGGGATTTGTCCAGAGCATGGTGAGAGTGAGCTCGCAGGTCGAAAGCCCCCCAATCGCGGGTCCCGAGACCCCAGAGAAAAGCACACCCGTGAATGGGAAAAGGACCAGTTCAGTCCTTGATCGTTGGCAGCCCAACGTTTCTCAGACCACCCCTTCTCCGTCTCCGGTACCACGCGCAGTACGAAGATCAACCACTTTTGGTACCTCAAAAGACAACATTCCTCAGTCTCCAACGGATCACCAAAGGAGGGATTTGAGAGAGGTGGCATCACAACCTTCTTTGAGACAAGAGAGCGTTGCTACGAGGTCACGCTCTTCTTCGAAGTCGACTGCGGCAGAGAAATATCCTGCCACCGGATTAGGTTCCGCTACGACTCTTGTCGTCTACAAACCCACCCCAGTAGATACGCCCTCTATTGATGAATTCGGAGTTAAACCTGCTTCACGGGGCGCCATTCTGGATTTCCCACCACATTCTAAGCCACTGTCTCACGTGCGTCAATTCCGGTAAACTGCACTAGATGTTACTTACTCATGGCATCTGTATCATCTTGTAATTTTAAATCTGCATACACACCATCATTTTTATGAACCATGTTTGGTCGTCAACTGCAGCCAACCAAAGAAAGAGCACGCAAGCCACAGAAGAGGACAGCCAGTGATGATCCAACAAACCCATCCAAAAATCCCATATCTTCTCTAGGTACACCTCAAGTCTCAGCTGAGGTGTCAGTAACAGCTGGCAATCTACCAGTTCCCTCAATTACCCCGACTAGTAATGAAATGATCGTTCCTCGGCCACAAGAAGCACAGCCTGTTCAAGTCATAGAACATGGAAACCAGCTGTCAAGGACGGACAAAGATGAACTTCAACAAAGTTTGTCAGATTTGTTGAATTCGAAACCAATCAACACAAGCAAACCAGGGATTAAGCCAGTGACACATTCAAGTGATGCCCCTAGGTTAGTTCGACATGCATTGCCCGGATTATCTGTGCCGCAAGTTGAAAGAAAAAATTCTTCGTCGAAAACAATTGTTTCGCATGCACAAACCCCTGAAAGTCCTGGCCACGGCTCCGAACAGCGTGCTCTACCAGAATCGAAGCCCTCGAATAACAACGTTGACAAGGTTTTGGCAGCAGATAGACATCCCAATCCATCTCCGGTTCTTGGAAAGAAAGAGGAGCTCGCTGGTATAACATCTTCCGCGAAACTGCCTCGTATACCTGCTACTGGTGATAGACCGACAGTCATGAATGTGGCTCCAAGTTTCAATGAGTCTAAGGATGTTAAGCACGCAGAGCAATCGATGGAACTACTGGAGCCCGGAAACTCAACTCAATCGCGTTCTTCACCGGGACATATGGAAAAACCTCGATCGAGTTATGAGAAGTATTCGTCTATCATTCTCCCACCTCTGAAAGAAGAGGTGACGCCAGCCCCGTCGCCCGTTGCGACAATCTCTCGTAAGAACGCAGATTTCGGGCTACATGACGCTCATCTGGGACGGGAAAAGGCGAAACCTATTTCAGAGACATCTGGTATCTTATCTCTGGCTGTTTCGCAAGTATCTGTCAATAATCCGCCCTCCATTCGTAAGTGACCAGATATTGACCTACTCGTCTCGTGTTAATTGCATCTAAGAGGTACCGTTTTTGCCCCGCGTTGATTTTGATTCTGTTCTGAAGTACAATTCACAACACCACTATGATCCGGGGACAACAACGATATCTGTGGAAGTCATGTCTATTACTGGCACTACTGCATCATCGCTCACTAGGCATCAAACGATCTTTTATGACGCCGAACTTTTAGCCATTGTGCACTGGTCAAAGTCGCAGTCGAGTGGACTAGTGTCCACTTCAGTTTGGGGTTGGGAAGGAAGGCGTGCTGTTCTCGGCGCACGAGAGCAACGTAAGCTCAATGAGATTGCTCAAAAACATGGTACTTCTGTTGTCAGTTCCATCTAGTCGTGATGTTCCAGCGCTCTGATCACAAAGTTGTATAGATTATCGTGCAGCAGAATTCCGAACCGCCGCGGTTGGTGCGTATTCTTGGAGGTGTGCTTGCAGTTCGACAAGTCAGTAATCCGTTCAGCCTCAGTAGTGCTGTAATAATGTCGCCTCTGTACAGGGCTTACGGGCTCACCGGACCCTGGAAAATAATACAATGCATCTGGTCAGATCGTTCGGTGGAGTTGTCTATATCGACGAGAAAGATCTGGTACGTTGATTGGTGATTCGTGTAACTTGAATCAAACCGATCATGAATACAGAGTATCAAAAACCTCTGCTCTGGATATAGCTATTGTATTTCTATCTTGGATTCTGTCTATGTCTGGTATGGACGAGGTTCGACGCCTCTCGAAAAACAAGCGGCGCTCGAATACGGACGTAGTTTAGCTTCTGCCTCTCCACCTATTGAATTAATCGAGGACAGCAGCAAAGACGATGAAATGTTTTGGACGATATTAGGAGAGGGTGAATACGCCGATGCCGATTTTTGGAAGTGGAGAAGGAACTCTTCTCATATTGATCCTCGCATCTGGCGGGTCAGAGCCGATCTTGACAAGGACTGTGTGCGTGGAGCATATAGATGTCGCGGAACTTATTCATTGATCCATAATTTTTCAAAGGTGACGGCTGTCGATTGCATATCAAGCGAGGCCTCTTTTCATGAATCTGTCTATATTCTAGACTGCATCTGGGAATTTTATGTCGTCGTTGGATCTGACGCTAGAGCCCGTAAGCAGGATATCGAACTCGCTATCAATGTAGCAATAGTGAGTCATACTTCTCTGTAAAACTGAAAAACGATGGCCGTCTTCTCAGCGTGCTTACTAGGGACTCTCCATTCGCGTGTCTTCAACTCGGCCATATGCTCCTACTGTGCACGCGCTTATCCTCCCCTCGCAGCTTCCCAGGGACCTAAAGCTGGTATTCCGTGATCTTGATGAATTTTCAATTGTATGTATCGCACTTGGTACTTGTGATATGCGTAGTTGACTAGTCTTAGAATAAGGGCGAAATTCCAGACCACATGAACGTGTTGTCGTCCACTGAGGCTTATAAACATGTTCGTATGTTTATATCCTATTTAATGCTTCTGACATTTTTTCGAACGCAGCTAGTGACGGCCATTTGGGACGAGTGTGCCCTGCGGGATCCAACCCTGCTACCTCTGGGTGTTGACGCCTCATATTAAGATGTGTATGATGTTATGTCTAGAGTAATCACCAGGAATTTCTCTTTACGAGCTCTTAATCAAAGTTTGATTTTTACTTTTACTATCGTAAGTAATGTAACATGTCACAACTCAATTCAAGCTAAGTTGGTGGGATATTGGGCGCTGAAGTGCTGGAGAATGACCTAATGGAATGCAACTTTGAGTCAAGTATGAATGTTCTTTTTGATTACTCTTTGGCGCGTTGTGTCTTGTTTGGTTGACGCGTTGAGACGCGTGTCTTCTAAATATTACTTCTTACTTATTAGTTCCAGTACAAGCGCTTTTAATTTCTTAAACATAGCCCAACATGGTATCTAAGCATGTCTTTGGGGTAAGATTTAACCTTTGTTCTGCATTGAACAATCCACAAATTCCTTGATTCCAGTATACCAAGAGTGCAAGGGCAAAGTGCCACGGACCTGCTCCATGCAAGGTACATAGTCTAGCCTTTTCCACAAGCAAAAGCAATGCACCTTATGTTCACCACTTTTAGGGGACGCAAATGGAAGTAAATTCTCTTCGTTACGGCCTGGAAAAAACAGGCGACTTCGGAGACACAGTTGAATGGAGACATTGGTCTGTTCGAGTTCGAGTCGGGACACTCTGAGACAACAACTGATAGCATGATTTTAGGGGATGCGTAACTCCAGCTATTTTAAACGAATTGGCTGCCTTTCCCGTCGAGGGCTTGACCGGTTTCAATACTCTTTCGTGGGCTCAATTGCATCCTAGCTGTGACAGTAATCTGAACAGATTTCGATTTGCAGGCCTCAAGACCAACAAAAAATACGATTGGCTATCTCACTTCGTAGAATTGATCCTGTAGATATACCAGATTCGGCGAAAATCAAGGAAACGATGCATACTTCAATGACTACAAGCGAGCGGGCGAGTCAGAAAAAGAGAAAGGCCGAACAAGGGGACGCAGCTGTAAATATGCCATCTCGAACCCTGACGCTCCCTAGTGCAACACAGTTAGTGGAAGATGAGACCGTTGAAGAAATACCTGACGAGGAGATTGCTGATGAGCTATACTGTCGTTTGAATACCAATGTTGTCGGAATACAATACTATAAAGGTCAGTTGATTGCATGTGTCTTTTTCCTCCAGCTGATCGTCATGTAGGTCTGGTAGGACCTGGTGAACAAGTGGCGCTCATTAGAGAGCCGGGTAACGTCTATGACAGGTATGTAGTATCTTTGATTTTTCTATTTTCCACATCTCACAATCACTAAGGAATGCTATTCAGGTCAAAAACATTAGTCAGGTTCAGGTTGGCCATCTACCCCGCAACGTTGTATCTAAGTTAGCTCCGCTCCTTGACAATCATCTTGTTACTGTTGAAGGTGTCATGAAGGATGGCAATCGTATGTCCTTTTTACCGTGCTCTCATTACTTTCTTTGCAATTGCTTTTGCTGAGCTGTCCTACAGTTACTGGTCGCGCCGGTTATACCCTTTCTATGTACGTCAACCAAGGAATCAACCAATTTGATTGCTTAAAATTCACCGTATCTAGAACTCTTCTCATTTACGGCGCCTCGACGGCAAGGGATACTCTAGAGCCTCGTTTAATGTGGGCAACGCCTGGGCAGCGAGGTTTTCCTTCACGACAGTCTGCCTCAACATCTTCCCGTTCAACGACGACAGTCCCGATGTCAACATCATACTCCCAGGCATCTAGAACAACGTCGTCTGTTGGAACACGACCTGGTGCGGGTGGATCAAAACAATCTGCTGCTCAGCGGGAAGCCATTCGAAAGCAAGAAGACGCTCTGCGCAAGGCTACTGAGCTCAACCAGATGATAAACAGTTTAGAAAAGGTAGACGATGAAGGCCGACGAAGCTCTCTCCTCGATACTCTATGTTCAAAAGAAGATATACTTAACCTTCCTTTACATCCGAATCCTCCCGGGCTCAAGAATGGAGATTTACAGGTTGATCTCTTGAAACACCAGGTTATTTTCATCTTCGACCATTTTGTCAGCTAATAACTCGATTTTTATCACTCCAGAGCCAAGCTCTACAGTGGTGCATCGAACGGGAATATCCTGTTCTACCCGTGAAGGAGGGCGACAAGCCGGTTCAATTTTGGCAGCTCCGGAAAAACGGAAACAAAGTAAGGCTGCTACATTTCCATGTCATTATATCTTTTATATCATTACATAGACTTTCTACTATAACAGTCAGTTTCGTCAATTGTGGTTTGAGAACTGATGTAGAAATTTCTAAAGTTGCCACCAAGACTCCTCAAGAGACTGCACCTTTGCTTGGACGAGGCGCTCTGTGTGCTGATGCAATGGTAAAGAATCTCTATGCTTGTCAACTCATTGGCTGATTGTGATATTCAAACATGCTAGGGGCTGGTGAGTTTTGCATGCCGAACGAAATTGAAACGGCTGGTGAAATTACATTAAGGGTAAAACACTGACGATGCTGGCCCTGATCTTAGCCACAAAATATGACGTTCCACGCGATTATTCAAACGCCACTTTAATTGGTATCCGTCAATTCAATATGATCAAGCGAACATAATGCTGATCTTCTCCGAAGTTGCTCCGCTTTCCGTCCTATCCAACTGGGAGAAACAAGTCCATGATCACTGTACTGAAGGATCACTTTCGGTTTGTGTCTATTACAATACCACACGCTCCCTGAGTGCCGAGGAGGTTGCCAAATATGATGTTGTTATTACAACGTATCATACTGTTGTAAGCGAATTTGCTGAAACAGCGAAGGAACAAGGTCGGAAGAAGAGAAAGGTTGAGCGGTCTCTCTTTGATGTTTCATGGAAGGTAGATCTTCTCTTGGAACGTTATAGCCTTGACGTACTAAGGAGAAATATGCAGAGAATCATTTTAGATGAAGGGCATACAATACGCAATCCTAAGACAAAAATGGCAAAGGCAGTCTGTGCTTTGAATGGTCAAAGACGATGGGTACTCACGGGAACACCAATTGTAAGGGATGAAAATCGTATTTTTCCCTCCTTGCAATGACATTAGTTGCAGATTAATTCGCCTAGGGTACCCTTGATCCCGAATCACCCAACATTTCTCACTTTAATAATTGACGGATTCAATAGGATCTTGGAACAATATTGACTTTCCTTCAAATCTGTCGTCCCCTGGACAATGAGGGATTCTTTAAGAGGCTCGTTTTACGTCCGTTGAAAGACGGGGATCCCATGGGTGCTGAACTACTTCGAGTACGTTCCTCATTTCATATAACACACAGACTTTGGTGTTGCTCACTGACTGACGAGGCACTCATGAGCCACATCTGTATCCGTAGGACGAAAGAAGTAAGTTACCATGGTCTCATACCTTGCTTGACCCCAACCTCTGTGTTACAGATGCAAGACAGCTCAGGAAATGCTTTAATCCCTCTACCTTCCGTGGGTTTCACTATAATCATCTCCAAATGGTTTCTGTACATTCGTATTAGGTGGAAATGATTATTGTCCCCGTAACGTTGACCGACGAAGTAAGAGTAAGTGATGTATTGCCGTTTAATGGTTGGTCGACTGACTCACAGTCGTTTTGTTTCAGACTCTATACGATGAAGTCGAGCAAGTATCGAAGCGATGTTTCGAGCACTATATGAGAAGCGGGACGAATTCCGTAGTGAGTGTTCTGTATAATGCAGTCAATCTCTGATTTTTCCAAGGCTCAAGCAAATGTGTTGAGCATGTTGACGCGCATGCGACAACTGGCATTGCACCCAGGGCTTATTCCACCTCGATACCTGGAGGACCTTAGGTCTCGAGGAACTGTAGAAGAAACATCCAATCGCCAAGTAACAAAACTAACATCTGAAGAGATATCGCGTCTGCGAAGCCTCCTCGCTAGAGCCCTAGAGGAATTTGAAGAATGTCCCATTTGCTTCAGTGTCCTCAATGAGGCTAGGATCACAAGTTGTGGTCATATGTTTTGCCTTCCTTGGTACGGCACATTTCGTCTCTTTGTTCCGTGGCTACGAACTCTCCGAAAGTATTACAGAAGTTATCTTTCGAGATCCAAAATGTCCAATGGTTAGTTGTCGACATTGAAGCACTGGTTATATCACTTCAAGCTCATGTTGTTCTTCAGGATCGTCGCCCACTTGGCATGGGCGACTTATATGAGCCCCCTCCCCCCACTGACCTCACGCAGCCTGTAATTCGAAAGGAAGAGGAACTTGACACAACTGGTATTCGTGGCGGCTCGTCAGCAAAAATAGATCAGCTCGTACACCTTTTGCGACTGACACCAACGACCGAAAAGTCTCTTGTCTTTTCGCAATTCACAACGTTCCTGGATAAAGTATGTGTCCGTTCAGAGTTTCTTCTCTAGCACTAACATACAAGAAAAGATTGCTGAGACTCTGGATGCTGAAGGGTATGTTCCTTACAACCTTGTGTCTCATGTCTATTTCAAGTCTTCTCTGACAACTAAATAACCTGTGTAGCATTCCTTATGTACAATTCAATGGTCAAATGTCCGCTAAAAGGCGACAGGAAACTATCGCGAAATTCTCTGTCCCCATCACAGAGGATGACACTTATGTGTGCAACAAAGAGGATGATGATGATTTTGTCGACTATGATGCCGACGATGACGCGTTCTCTGGAAAGGAAAACAAGGAAAAGCAACCCAACCCCAAGGGCAAAGGCAGAACACTGGCAGGCTCCCCCGAAGGCCCGAATCCGAAAGTGATGTTACTTTCTCTAAAATCAGTCAGGATTATTTATTTTTCTGCCGATGTGAATCCTCTAATAATGTTTCACAGGGAGCAGTCGGTCTGAATCTAACAGGTATGGAATTTATGCGTTGCTGCTCAATCGTGCGAAAGTTCATCATCATGCTCGCGCCAGTGGCAAATAACGTATACCTGTATGTGTTTGTTCAACCCATATTGTAATTTGATCTAATATAAAAAACAATCTGTCACAGCATGGATCCGTAAGTTCCAGCATGATAGTGTCATTCAATATTTTCAACTGACCACGATGTCATTTCGCAGGTGGTGGCAGGTTTGTCTCACTTCGCCATTATTTGCTCTGAAGCACATCGATTCGGCTCTCTAATTTGTTTTGCAGGAAGGAATCGAAAGTCAAGCCATCGACCGGGTGAACAGAATCGGACAGAAGAAACCTGTCCACGTATACCAACTAATCGCCGAAAATACGGTTGAGGCCAAAGTACTCGAAATTCAAGACAAGAAGAAGAAATTAATCCAGCAGGTTAGCATGTTGTCTCAGTATCTTGCCATAGTACCTGACAACTTGTCTATGCTCAGGCATTTTCTGGTATCAAGCGCACTGAGACCCAACGCCAACAGAGAGAAGCGCGGCTGCAAGGTCACTATGTTTCCCTTGATAACTACAGCATGGCTAATCAAGATATATGTGACAGATCTCGTGCAAATTTTCGGTGTTAGGCAACAGCAAGATGGCTCGTCTATTCAGTAGCTAGTAAAAGCCGATGAAGCGTGTCGGAACTCGGATCACCTGAGGTGTTCCAAAAGTAGATACACAAATAGAAAACTTATTTTTTGCGTGTTCGCCTTTCTGTTTACGCCCGGCATGCCTCAACATACCACTCAGCTGATCTCACCTACGAGTAGAATGCGACTTGTACCTCCACAAGCTGGAGATGACGAAGCTGTCGCTCTACTTCGGTCGCATCCAGAAACCCTCCGTTACCTTCGTTTTCTTCCAACTCATTTTACAACTGACGAAGCGCGCGTTCGAAGAGAAAACCGGGCGAGTAATCCGACGATTGTTGATTTTCATATACACATCAAGGACAAAGATGGATTAATTAGGTTTGAGGGCAATACCGGCCTGTTCAACGTCGACGAGACAAATAAGTCTTGCGAAATAGGCATTCTGCTCTCTCCCCATCTACACCGAAAGGGATATGCAACGGAAGCTCTTTATCTAGTGTTAAAACACGCGTTTGAAGATCGCAAGATGCATAGGGCAACATTCGAGACCGGAGCAGACAACCTGCCGATGTGTTCATGGCTTGAGAAAGTACTAGGAGCAACGCTGGAGGCAAGAAGGCGGGAGTGCTGGAGTGATATGAAGGGTGGATATACTGATGTCCATAGTTATAGCATTCTGGAATGGGAGTGGTCAGGTGGCGTTAGAGAAAAGTTAGAGAAACTGGTGTTTCGTCCTTGATACTCGCTGTCGCAAATAGAAATAAGATTTGGATTGCCAAAAAAAGGTGCTGTGACCATGGGATATACAAAGCTGTTTCAAGGACAAGGCAAAAATATAGTAAAATTGCTGACAGCTTGTGTCTAGATTAGTTGACAACTTATGATACCCACCCACCCCTGAGATAGCAGTGTAATTTCACATATCGAACCTGTACACAAAGACCCGAGAACCGCTCGTTGCGACGATCCTTCTGTCGTCAAAGGCAACCATACGTGTAGGAGAAGAGAAGCCAGTAGCGGTTTGGTCAGAACTGACACCAGATACCTCGGCTCCTGTGCTAGCTTCTAGGTCCCACACCCATAAGCTACCGTTCAACCCGAGGCTAACACAGCGCCCGTCAGCCAGTGCTAACGATGCGATTGGACCGGTCTGTCCGTGCAAGCTCCTTACAAACGTTAGTTTTGGTGTCGGAGCCGCGACAGAGTTCGACGTAGGAGGTAAAAAGAGACGATAAAGTTGTAAACTAGTCGAAGAGTTAAGAAACGACGTATCCTGAGCGGTAATACTTGCTGAGATCGACGAACACGATGAGGCCGTAGAAGATGGGGTGATTTCAGCGGGTGCAAGAACGACCCATTTCCCATCTGTCTGAGTGTCCGTGATACATGAAACTTTGCGGCTATACTGATCACGGAGGGCGCGGAGCTTTTCATCATCGAAAAATCCTGAAGGGACATCTAACGCGCGTGTTGTACGCGTAGATATCACACACATAGAATCTGAAAACGTTTGATCCTTCTCATACAGAGGATGTCGAGAACTCTTAGAACTTGACCGTGGATCGGAAATGATTAGCTCTGTCGCGCCGATGGACCAGTGCGCAGGATAAACGGGGACTGCATACGCAAGAACGAGTTTATATGTTGTTGAAGATGTTGATAGTACAATGGATGACGGTAGATAAGATGTGAAGGATGTCAACGTCTGGGTAAGCACAACATTGTCGCCATAGAGATCGTACAGGGACAAGGTAAAGTTCTGAGACAGAGTGACAAGAAGAGGGTGGTGGTATACTGCCTGGACGACAGGATGCCCTCTAGATCGTGTTCTACTCTGTATATACGTGAGTCTTCGTACAGAGGCAGAGAGATGCGTAGGATTGACGGAGAAGACTGTAAACTCTCCACCAGATAAGAAGACTGCTAGACCCAAGTGCCCATGGAGTGGAGGAGATTGATCTATAGCGAGTGTAGTGATCTGACATGGACCACCTCCATTTCTTGATTCACAAGTCAATCTGAATTTGTTTGTGGCTGAAGTTGAGAGATTGACCACTGGACGATGAGATAACAGCGAAGAAGCGACAATAGTCAAGGGCCCAGCAAGAAGGACGTGGGTCTCACAGGATGACTGAGAGGGCGTATCGTAACTGGCAGACGGCACTGGTTGGCCGTTGTCTAGTTCTTCGATAACACAGCGACCTTGTGGATTCTGATAAGCTGGAGCTCTACAAATCGAAGTGAGGTCTGCGCATACCCCTCTTCCAATTGGAACTTATCCGGAACATCCACTTCCAATCCGAAACAGGCTCTTGTTTCGAGTGAATTCGACCTGGTAGCGGCCGAACTTCTCGACCATCAGATCGTACAACATACCCTCTCGAACCTCGGAGGCGCGAGCGTCCAAAGACTTTGATATACAAATTCTTCCAAAGCGTGTTATCTGAAGCCAGCCGACACCAATGTGTACTTGTGGCTTGTGCGGAGCAGAGATCAACCCAAGATAAATGTGAGAAGATACTCAGGACAAGCTCGTCATAGAGAGAATCATTAAAAGAGAAAGGAGCTCTCGTTGTGGCTCTATGAGAGCCTGTAGTGTGTAAACGTTTTGCTGGAGGCAACGAATTGGGTGACAGCGCGCGTTTCGACATATCTGGTGTAAAGGACAACCTCGTTAGATCTCCTGAGTTTGGTGTCGTGATCACATGTTCTTAGACGACTCTGAGTCTTATGGCTCCCCCTCAACCACCACCTCAGTCTGTTCATGTCATCCTCAATGGACATAAGGGACCCGTCAACGTTGCTCGTTATGCAAAAGGGTCGGCAAAATACATCCTGACAGGTGGCCAGGACAGAACTGTCCGGCTCTGGAATGCTGGTCATGGTGGTGAAATCAAAACTTTTGCTGCACACGGCTATGAAGTTCTCTCTGTCACGGTGTCAGTCTCCATTCAGAGAATTCGATGATTTCTGACAAGAATTCCTAGATCTCATGACAATGCCAAATTCGCATCCTCAGGAGGCGATCGCTCTGTGTTTCTTTGGGACGTAGCTACAGGTGTCACAACGCGACGAATAGCTGGACATATGGGCAAGATATACACGGTAGAATTCAACGAAGATGCGACAGTTGTGGCCAGTGGTCCGTGCCTTTTCTCGTTCGTCATAGTCCTCCTGAGAATCCTTAGTTCCGTCCAGGTTCATTTGACGCGTCTGTGAGGTTATGGGACCTCAGGTATGACAACGTTCAGTGTCTATGACTTCATCATGTAGACCATTCAGAGCTATCAACCGCCAGGCAATCCAAGTACTGGACGAGGCACGCGATGCTGTTCAAACCCTTCACATAGGTTCAACGACGATCATAACTGGCTCAGTCGATGGACATGTACGGACGTACGACTTGCGTAAAGGCGAACTTCGATCTGATTTCATAGGCCGTGAGTCACGATACTTCAATCTCTTTGACAATATAACAGAAGTCCTTCTAGATCCAGTCACATCTGTCGTACCCACTCAGGACGGTCAGACAATTCTGGTCACAACCCTTGACTCTCACATCCGCCTTATGGATGCATCTACCGGCAAGATGCTGAATGATTTCGCCGGGCACTCGAACACATCTTACCGCTGTCGCGCGTGTTTTAGCCACGATGAAGCGAACGTGATATGTGGTGATGAAAACGGACAAATTTGGGCTTGGGACCTTCTCGATGTAAATTTATTCTCCAGTATATCCTAACTTATCCTCACCTTTCTACAGGCGAAGGTATTGCCCCCCAACCCCCCTCCCAAAGCTCATCAAAAAGTTATAACATGGACAGAATACCACCCAACTGACGCGAACGAGTTCTTCACATCAAGTGCTGATGGCACTGTGAAAGTGTGGCGAAGTCCTGATCCAGGTTCATGAAGCTGCGATGAGAGCTTTGATACTGATACTGATACTGGATAGATTAGTATTGACAATAACATCCGTAGAACAAAGCTCACATATTTATGATCTATGTAACATATAGGACACTATGTATCACCGTTTCGCTTGCGCCGTCGCCTCTGCCAGGTGACAAGTTACATCGTTTGTCTGACACCTGAGAGATAGACACACTGACCTCGTCGGGTTGCGTCTTCCAGTAGTTGTGTATCAACACTCTCTGCTGATAGCTGTACATAACGGACTACGGAACCACGAATGAAACAATTCTTGACGGCCATCTGCAAAGTTAACGGCTGAGAAGGACGAACAAGCATAGAGCTCTGAACATGCCATGTGTGGATGCCTCGCCTCATCAGATACTTTGATATTGTCCAATCGAATGTTCAAGAACCTGGAAAAGTCAGGCATCCCGTAGAGATTGAGGAAGAAGTTTGTGGGTCGTACTGGTCAACAGACTTCAAAACACCAGTGATGGCAAGGTCATTCTTGAGCTCGACTGTAACTTGCTGGTCGGTGAGAGTTTTGAACACGGAGAATATGAGCTGGAACAACGATGTGAGAAGAAGCTCTAATCTCTAATGTACTCAGAGGCATTCGTACCATTGGGTCAAAGGGACAAAGTTCGTGGGAACAATAAACCCGATCGTATCAACATCGTTCCTACTCGCTAGCAGCAATACAGACAGAAAGCTAACGACGTAACTCACCAAAGAGCTCCGAGAAAATCAAAAACTTCTCTATAACAAACATGCACCCAAGTTGTCTCTGGCCTTCGCAGCCGCAAGACCACAGCTTTGACTTGACCAAGAAGATTATACTCCCGGGACCTTCATTAAAATGTATTTCAATGCCCATATTTTCTCTTTACAAGAGACAGCCAGGCAGTACGACCTATTCAGTTCACCTTTTCTCGGCCGTGAAGGGTTCATTACAATCCATTGATTTCCCACTGGCACCACAATATGTGTCGCTGTTCTAACGTTTTCGTCGTGACTTCTCATCTTTTGCAGGCATCGCACTAGTCGTCAGGACATCCTCAACTGTTGTCTTCCTCTTTTTTATCTCTGCACATAGGCTACTCGACTTATTCTTTGAATTTCTCTTGCTCCACACGTGTATCACGTCTTAAATATGCAATTTCTGTCATCTCATTGCCCTTTGTCCACCCGTCGTTGCAGGTGAAGTTTTTTTTGTCGAGCGCATATCTTCAACTTGGGCTTTCTCGCACAAGATCACAAAAGGTTCAAACTGGTGTATTGTCGAGATTGGTCAGTTCTCCATCCGGCCGACCTGCATTGTCCAGCCCGTTGCTAAATGACCACGAGTCGAGATCAAAGAGTTCTCATCAGTTTTACCGTATACAACTGGGTACGAGACTACAACACAACAGCAAATTTAAGCGTGGGCATGCTTCTGCTTCCCTGTCCTGATCTTCCTGAGGTAGAACTATAAAAAATAGTCAGAAGGGAACATCGAGAACAGCACTGAACCCTACCTCAAGCTCCTTGCCCTCGAGAATGTAGCCGTCAGCACGGCCAGACTGTCCGGGTCGGCTGGAGATGGCAGCATAGAGACGGCCAGCAGCGAACTGGCTCTCAAGAAGGGGGTCAATCTTAGCATCTGTATTAATATAATCAGAGGTGTACGCGGACGACAGCATAATCGACGAACCCTTCTTCTTCTCATCGAGGTTGCGCTGCACATGGTTTGACAGCTTTTTGGGCTCCGCGGGAGCATCAGCCGAGGTAGTTTGTGTCTTGCCCTTCTTAGTTACTGGTTGAGCATACTAAGAGGAAAAGTAAACATCGAGGTGGAAGAAAATAAGTTTAACATAGACATACGTGTGACTCGTACCACTGGCGGAAGGGGGTAGCATCGACCTGAATGATGGCGCTCTTGACAAGAGTGTTTGTGCGGACAAGTTCGTTGTTGGAGGCATTGTACACCTACGAAAAAATCGATATTGAAGAAATAACAGTAGACAGAGACGACGCACGACACTGATTATCCTCGTCTTCTTGGTGGTGTGCTCGGATCCCCATGCAAAGTTGCCCGACTCAAGACGGAGAGCACGGTACTTGAGGTTTCCACCACGGACACGAACAGTGTGAACACGCTTAGGGCCGAGTTTTGTGTTGGCGGGCTGACGACCGAGCTCGAACTTTCTCTTCTTGCGGTAATGGGCACGTTGTGCACCAGTTGCAGAGCGTTTATGCCGGGACGAGCGGGAGATACCTACGATTGAGTCAGGATGAAGAGGAATACAGAGCGACGGAGGGACAGCACTGACCCATGGCGAACTGTCTTGAGGGTTGCGGAGTCTTGAGGGTACTGCAAGTTTTGTGTGGATATCTTGCATTAAGGTTTGCTTATTTCAATCTCAGACCGGTGATGTCCGATACTTGTAACGTGACTGGCACGCGAACCCTTGAACATAACTGACGAAGCTCCACAGGCACGAAGAAAGCTTTATATAGATTCACATGGTTTGGCCCTTCACAAATCTCAACCAATGTCACTGTTGAACTGTCCAATGCGAACGTGATGTCCTCAGGAGAACTTTGATCTCGTTCAACGTTCAACACTTGCCTGTATTCTGAACCTTCTGATGGTCCCACTTGAATTGCCTGGTCATTCTGACCTCAGGTGTCTGGATTACTGGTATCCTTTCACGTCCGATCATCGGTAGTCACATCGCAGCAAGTCATTTTCCACATGGCTTTCACCTGGCCAACAATGAGTACAACCTCGTTTTCATTCTGCTAATCCAACCTGCCTTACGTTGGACCCATCACTGAGTCGTCTTCTTCGCGTATCAACTTAACGTTAACTTCTGGGTCATTGTCCTATATCCACTTGGTGTTCATCCAGATCCTTCTATAACGTGACGCGTACTTTATATGTGCCACTAGACCATTTTTGAAGATACATGGTCGGCAGCGCAGCTCGGCTTTTGTACCAAGCTATCTCGCGTGCGCAACGTGTAAACCAACTTGCATCTTCTTTTCCTCTCCACCATCATGTACTATCTGAACTATATCCAAGAACCTTTCCGCAGAATTCGTCGTCGTGCCATGAAGCATGTCCAACGGTTAACGACAGTTGATAACCCTCAAAACATGATGAATGAGATCTACGCACTGATTGACTCTGTGTCAGATCCTGCTGAGAAGAAGGTTTTGACATGTGCTGTGTTTCTGTCCTCGTCATTGAATCATCCGTGTAGGCTTTCACTGTCGAGATGCAGATGTTCTCAAAACTACTGAACAGGTACCTCAGAGAAGCGAGTCAGAAGCTGTAAGTATTCTCTTGATTACTTATACCCTCTTACATGTTGTGCAGCGACTGGGAAAAGATTTATACACTACCAACGGATCGAATTTTCAATTACGACCAGTTACCACAACCGACGAATGAGCATTTGCTCCTCAAAAAGCTCGCTGTACTGAAGGTCAACGGTGGCCTAGGAACATCTATGGGTAGGCTGTTGCTTTCGATTCATCTTTTAGATAAACGCCCAACACTTATTGTCAGGACTTGAAGGGGCGAAGAGTGCGTTGGAGGTCAAGAATGGTTCCACGTTCTTGGACCTTGCTATACAGCAGATAGCCAGTGTGAATATCAATCATGGCGTTGATATTCCTCTCCTTCTTATGACTTCATTCAACACCCACGATGATACCCTACGATTAACGCAGAAGTACAGAAATAGCAAGCAAGTTCGCATCAAAACGTTTATGCAATCCAAGTATCCAAGGGTTATGAAAGATAGTCTTCTGCCATGTCCCAAAGATAGACAAGATGATAAGGCGGCTTGGTACCCGCCAGGTCATGGCGACCTCTACACGTCACTCTATCGTTCTGGTGAACTGAATCGTCTCATCAAGGGAGGCAAGAAGTACCTCTTTGTCTCCAATTGTGACAATCTTGGTGCCATGTCAGTCAGGACCAACTTGTTCCACCATTCGCTGCCGTCTGATTACCTCATACCTTAAAATAGTGTTGACTCAAGGATTTTGCAGCACATGGTTGATACGAGGGCCGACTTCATCATGGAAGTTACTGGCAAAACCAAGGGGGATATCGAGGCATGTTTAAAGTCTATTTCGTTTGTGTCATGTTTCTGATATAGTTTATTGTCAGAGCGGAACCCTAATAGGTATGTGCAATACCTTCGTCTTGACAATGCTTTATGATAGATTATTTATTTTCAAGACTACGATGGCACAATCCGTCTTCTAGAGATGGGCCAGGTTCCGCCTCATCACGTAAAAGATTTCACGTCCGGTAAGGACTTTCTTCTTAACAATTACATGCCAATATTATCCCACTCGGAAACCTAGCCCGTAAATTCAAGAATTTCAATACAAACAATCTCTGGATCAATCTACACGGTATCTTACCATCTAGATATCGTAATGCGAGATCCTTATCTCCACGATAGCCCTCAGGAAGATTATGAGAAAAGGCGGCATGGATTTAGAGATCATTGGACACCCCAGAGTAACCGATGATGGTCGTTCTGTTCTCCAGGTTCGGTTTTTAATACAGTTCACAGTCCATGGAAATTAAATCCTTAATTTCCATAGCTTGAAACAGCTGCCGGTGCTGCCATTCGCTATTTCAGTAAAACCCGTAGCATCAATGTTCCCCGATCACGATTCACCCCGGTCCAGCGTTGCTCTGACCTGTTGCTTCTAAAAAGCGACCTCTTCACGCTTGAGGACGGACGGCCCGTGTTGAGCAAAGACAGGCTTTTCAATACGTTACCTGTCGTTAGGCTTGGAAATCACTTCCAAAAGGTGGGGTCTTTTTTTTTGGTTATGTCAGGCGTAGCAAAAAGCTGACAAACTTGACTAGATACATGATTTTCAGGCTCGCTTCAAGCATATTCCTTCACTGATTGATCTTGACCATTTGACCGTCTCCGGAGATGTGTACTTTGGCCGCAATGTTATCCTACGAGGGATCGTGACGAGTAAGTAGTCCAGCACCCCGCCCGAGCTTCTAAAAGCAACGACTAAATCCTGGTTTAATAAAAAGTCGTCGCAGATGAAGGTCAGCGTCTGGAGATCCCAGATGGATGTATTCTGGAAAACAGTGAGCATGGAACATCGTAGAATTAACCGCTTGTGACGCGCTTTACCATCAGAACTGGTTTTGGGTAACTTGAGTACGACTGTCAGGCGTCATCCATTCTGCTACTTCAGTGCAAGTGTGTTCACTAAATTTCTCAGATTGTATGATTTCCCAATGGCTATGATTACTTCTGTTGTATTATCATCTATGCGTTTACACATAGTTGTTTGTGAGATATGTCAGGATGTGATTTCCAAGAAAAAAAATCTGATTATGTTAACCAATGGACAGATAAACACTACCAGTACGAGAGAGTAAAATTTGATGCGAATCGCTTCAATGGTATCACTGAGTTTTGATCTATCATGGCAAAAATGTCCAAATCTAACTACAAGCACGATATGACAACAAGTCCATCACAACTCCTGATGGGATCACAACGTGTCAGCAATATGTTTCTTTTGCTCGTCAAGAAACGAGAACTTACGATCAGGTTCAAGTTGCCAGACACCAGTCCTAAGGAGCAGCGAGTTTAAACACACTAGGTGGCACAGACAACCAAATTGTACTTACTGTTCTCCAAAACGCAACCATCAGGGATGTCAATCCTTGGGCCCTCGTTGGCAACAATAATGACAGTCCCACGGAGAGTGACATTGCGGCCGAAGTAGACGTCTCCAGTGACAGTCAAATGATCCAACTCCAGAATCTTGGGTATTTTCTTGAAGCGCTTCTGGAATTGTTGGATCTAAAGCGACAATCAGCAAGAGTTATACATACTGTCAGAAAGATTGACCTTTTTGAAATGATCTCCGAGCTTAATGACAGGAGTAGTCTCAAACATCCTCTGGTCGTTGATGACAAGTTGGCCATGCGAAAGCGAATAGATGTCGCTCTTGATCAGGAGCAGATCCGAGCAGCTCTTCACCGGCAAGAATCGTGTCCGAGGAACGTTGATACCGTGAGCATTCTTAAAGTGCTTGATGGCAGCACCAGCGGCGGTTTCGAGCTGAATAGCGGATGACATTTCAGATACTCCTTTAATGAAATGATACGACATACCTGTATGACAGACTGTCCATCGTCGGTGTTTTTGGGGTTGATGATAATCTCCAACTCCATTCCCTCGTTCTCCATGACGTGCTTGAGGGCTGACTCATACAGTAAGGGAAAAAGACGGGGAGGAGCTACAAAAAGCACACCTTTCAGGTTGATCCACAAGTTGTTAGTGTTGAAAATCTTGAACTTGCGGACGGACTTGAAGTCTTCAGCGTGTTCAGACGGAACTTGAGCGATTTCGAGCAGACGGATCGATCCTTCATAATCTGCGAAAACTGAGACTTTATCAAGATTAATACACAAGAAACTTACCAATCAGGGTACCACCCTGGTAGAGACAGTGAGAAAATATGTGCAGTGAGGCAGAACAAATGACATACCTTGATATCAGCCTTGGTTTTGTCGGTCACTTCCATGAGGAACTCAGCCTGAGAGTCGATCATGTGTTGCAGAATCTTTTCGTCAACACTGAAGGACAATGTTAAAGAGGATCGATGCAATCGAGTTGAAAGCGGCATACACGGCACCAAGATTGTCAGAGTTGGAGACAAAGAGGTACTCCTTGCCCTCTGCCAAGAGCTGGTCGAGAACGCCAGAGTGGAGAAGAGCATTGTAGAGATCACCGTGACCAGGAGGATACCAGTTCTTCTTGTCATCATCGGCACGCTTGGGGCAGGGAAGGAGGGTTTCCTTGAGAATCCTGGGGTAGCGAGATTGATTGAAGGTGGTAATGCGGAGTTGCTGGTTTGCGTATTTCTTGATGATACGGAGGGTGTCCTCGTGTGTGTTGAATGACGTCATGAGGATGAGAGGAACGTCGACCCGGTTAGTGGTGTTGAGGTGCTCGATCTGTCGTACGGTGAGGTCAAGGAAGGTCATGTCGTCTTTGACCTCGAGGGCGCTTTTTGCACCCGTCATGCCTGGCTGATCGTGAGTAACAGGATGCCAATGATAAGCAAACACAACACACCCATAGAGGTGCCAAGGCCACCGTTGACCTTGAGGACGGCAAGCTTATTAAGGTTGGAGTGGTCCCTGGGGTCGGTGAGGTTAGCGTAGGGCACGATCTGGTCATCGGCGGGAGACTTGATGCGATCCCAGTCGCTGTGTTGGGGTCAGTGACCGAAGAGGACGGAGGACGCGTTGTACAGACAGATCCTGGTTCTTTGCGCGTTCCGCGAGGTAGCGCGTAAAGAGGTAGAAGAAGGACTGCATCTCTGTGTCGAATGCCTAGAGATCGGTGAGATCGGGGCTGGGGGACTGGCGGGGACATACCTTCTTGGTGGGGGGATCGTCGACGGTGGCGACGAGACGACTGATCTCGTTGCGCATGGTCTTGGCGGCAACGCCGGTGGTGGCGGTCTTGAAGTCGATGTGGCTGGTGCCACGGACCCTGGAGGAGATGGGGTCGCTGCGGGGGTTGAAGGAGGACATGCTGGAGGGGGTGAGAGGACGAACTGAAGAGTGGCAAGTGAACTGACTTTATATGGACCGGCTTGGTTGTTGTTGTGGAAATGAGCTGAGGTGCAGACTGAGTGCGGGGCAGAGGAGCGCGTTGTCTGTGATGACGTTGATGTTCTTCCGGAATCAGGCGAACCTGCAGCGAACTGGGTTCCTCGCTTATGGGCTCACATTGACAAAGCCACGAGTGACGCCGGCCTTCCCCACGCTCTTTCGTCGGCCACAAACGTGCCTGCATTATAAAATTCGAAACCCCCTCTTCGTCTCCCCTTCTGTCTTTTATATCCCATCTTTGTGCCATATAGTCCAGATCGGAACCCGTGCGAGATGCCTTCCCCCGGGACACGCCCTTATCAGCGGCTCCATCATGTCTTCCTGCTGATCCCTCTTCTACCCCTCCGTTTTTTGCCATCTTTGTCCCATCACTTTAATATCTTCGAATGTTGAGCAAGTCGGAGCGCACGTGTCATATACACACCCGCTGTGCTCGAGCGTTTAAACAAATTATCGCACCACACCTCGAGGACCGGGGCAGGCTGTCTGCCAAACGCTTCCCTGACATTGATGTCCAAACATCCTTGAGGACCGGCACGTAAACGATTACGGCTGTCCAGGATATCTTGACATATCCAACTCCTCTAGCTCTAATATTGCGGTGTTCCGAGACCTCGAAAGACAGGACTTGACATGCACAGCCGTCGTACTTGTAAGAGCGAACAACAAACAGTATCTCGGGCTATCCTCGGGCTACATAAGCCGCCGATCAAGTGGACCAAGTGTCCAATTTCCGCCCGCTACCTTGGCTGTAATCCTCAAGTACTTCTTCAATACATCCCTGTTCTTTGGACCTACATTCCCTTGACGAGCAATCTTCCATTGTCAACACTACGATCTGCTGCGCAATAGATATCGCTTCGGAACCTGTCACTCAGGCTCACCGTTAGCGGAAGGACCCATACCCTCCTGTGCTTATCACGGAATTCTCAAAGTCCTTCGACATTGAATTGCGGCCGTCAATTATGATTTTTTAATTGGCGGATTGGCGGCAGACTCGAGAGCCATGTAGTTCAGAAGAGACGTCGTAAATGCAAAAGCAACTGAGTAAGAATGATCAATTAGAAGTCATGGGAAAACACGTATCACAAGTTCGTTCCTAACACCGGCCTCATGACGAACATTCATCCTTGGAACCATTTATTAGGATGTTTGTTTGATTTCGAAACTACTATAAATGATGAATACAAATTCTACAATCTATCTCTGCGCGAGCACGAGGTCAACTTATATTCGTTAATCGTTCCGTGGTGAATTTCATTTCGCTGCATGAGATAAAGAAGCTGCTACAACGTACAAATGATGTACAGACGAGGTGCATTTAACAATATTTGCAGAAAGGACACGGCAAATTCAATTGACGGAGATGACTTGAATTGACGTCTATGGTACCATGAAAAGTGTCCGGCCGGAAATAGGGAGGTGTATCCATGTACACTTGGGCATAGTTTTTGGCACTTTGGATTCGTCCTCCCACTCGACAACTATTTGCGACACGATACCTCTTCATTTCGCTCGGAACTTGTCTTCAGAATTGACAACAAGGCTCGTGGTACGACTATAATTAACTCGAGTATCACAAAGACCATTCGCTCCACCTTAGATTTCAATCCTGGGATCAAAAAGGTAAATTGAGCTGTGTCTGTCCGGCGATCGAGGGGTCCCCAGGTAGTACTATCCAGAGTTCAGTGGCAGGTGAATGGAAGACGTCAAAAGGTGAGGCTCTGGAAAGACGGGCGTGGAGGACATTGAGAAGGTGGCGACGTCTTGACTCGAAATGAAATTGTCTAATAGCCGATACGAATGCGATTTATTTTCCAAATTATATGATCGTAATCCATAATGAGATTGCAACGAAGAGAGTCAGAGGGAAGACTGCCACGTCTCGAGCATCCCGGAGGGAACCAGCCCATAAACCTTCAGAAACAGATCTTCTCGTAGCGCAGCTCGGGGTCCGGCAACGCCGCAGTAACTCAAAGCACCTAATTCGGCGCCGTCGTCCAAATTGGACGAAGGGTATCAGGCGCTTTGGACCAGAGTTGGAATTCCGAGTAGACGCAGGCTGGGGAAGCAATGATATTTCATTCCAGCGATCCTTCGATGCGTCATCTATCCTGCGGGGGTGTGGACATGAAAGCCTTTGATTCCGCTTGCGCGGACAGTTATGTACACGAAGTGCATTTGATCCCAAGACGATGAGAAGAGATACAAGTAAGAGGGGGATATATGTCGAGAGGTAGATGGAAATCTGATCAGGAAGGAAACAAGGCACATCTGCAAAAGTTTTCTGGTCCTCGTTCAAGTTTTCTATACGGTTGGGAGAGATAAGAGACAAGAGTTGAAAACCTGGTCGCTTAATACCCATGGCCATTGAGAGAGACTTGACAGAGATCTCTCGAACTTCAGTAACAACACCTTTCCTGCGATATGTGTGGTAATTTTCACAGTAATCATGATCGTCACCGCTATTGGCACGTATCGCGCGTTCACGTCGATAATTCCCTAGTATTCGATGCAAACATACCTGAAAATTACTGAGGGACGTAGAGTTTCAAGGAGGAACGCAGTTGCTTGCATCCCAAGGGTATTCTGATAACCAAGTGCAGCACCGGGTCGTATTGTGCCCTTTTCTCTTAGTGGACCACAATCGAAGGAATTCCGAGCAAGGGGTATATGGCTCATAAGTACAATTGGATAATTCTCAGACTCTACAGGGACGTCAATTTGATAGGCAGGATACTTGGTACTGTTACTGCCGACCTTGAGCAGCCGTTTTTGAAAATTCAATTGGTCCCCCAGAACGTGGTTTCCAATCCTGGTACGAATATCCAGAATCTACACGTTGCTCGTCTTCTTCAACGAGGCTTGGAGCGTCTAGTAATATGAAGGTGTGGTTCGCAACATGAATCCGAGAGTTGAGGGGCCCGAAATGGGATTGATATCGGGAACGTGCATGCGGGGAAAATAATGTTGACGTTCGAAGGCTGTATTTCAAGGTGTCAGCGAAAGTCATTGGTATTTATCAGACGAGGTAAACCGACCCAATATCATGGTTTCCAGGAATGAAGTACGCTGGAATACCCAAAGGTAGGCGAAAGATATCCTTGAATCTCTGGTAGTAACCTTCATACCTGAGGAGGTATTAGCAAATAGCAAGGAACAGCACCTTTGAACATTCACTCATCGTCCGTCATATCAATTCTCCCTCCGTCCATCATGTCCCCCAAAAAGATGACGACATCTGGTTGTTTTCGTACGGCGGCCCACCAAGCCTTCCGAAGGTTAAGGTCAACCACCAGTCGCGACAAGTATGTTAGAAATGGACCTCGTTCAGGATAGGAACGGTGGTCAATGATTTGGGGATCTGCTACAAGGAGAACATGAGCTGGCGTATCGGCGGCGTGCGGGTGCGCCTCAAGTAAGGTGTCAGATGCTCATGGATGTCCTCGTCGCGTGAGGTACACATACCGATTGCAGGACTGCATCTGGCCAACTACAAGAGCTAACACTCCTGAAGAACACGCCGACTTCGTACCATAGAGTGACTACGACCCAGAAAAAGCGAAGTACATTGACAACACGGTGGTTCATAACAGATGTGACAACATTACAACGACTAGATAATTCGTGCAACAACTCATTCTTAAATTCCATCTGTTAATCATGACCTAGTCTTTCATTGCATCTACTACTTAGGGGCTTTCACAGTTGCAAAAGAAAGACGAGCCATCTTACAGGCCGGAAACAGATTAATGCGTGATCCTATACGCATGATACTCACGCAGCATTCGAGTATTCCCGCGGGCATCTTAGGAGCGAAAGCAGCCTCATTGACTATAGTGTAGTTTTGAATGGACGCGTCTATTAATGATGGTCGTGGTGTGAATCGTGTCCCCCATGGCTGTCCCAGGGATGCTTGCCCTGAAATATCCGTCAGTAACGGGTAAGCTAACCAAGTCGCTGATTTGTACCAATAACTTTCCACCATCTTGTCTGTTCCTTAGAAGTCAGAGAATGTAAATCCTAAACTTATGATGCGGACCCGACCTTGCACGATAGAATATGAAAAACCACATGGTGGCTCCTAGGCCTTTCGCGAGGAAAGTGTATCTGAACCCGGGAAGGTGAGGGTGAAATCCTGGAGCTTTAGAACTTTGTTAGCCGAAAACTGCGAAACTGGACAAGGTAGCGAAGACAAGTACCATGAGTCCCGGCCATGGTGGACTCTTTCGAAGATGCGTGTTTACCTGTATTTGCCAACAGCTTTAGATTTTTGTGGTAAAGAGCTTATTCGTGGTTTGTCCGACGCTTTCACGCGACGACACCATGATGGAGAACAGCAAAAAAAGAAAACGCGATGTAGATTATCCCAGAATCTCATATCACACGTTGACAAGGGCTTTTGATAGATTGTTTCAAGGTAGAGTGGTCACATACTTCAAACCCCTCTACTCTAATTCCTCTCGGCACCAGAGAGGTCCCTTGATGAAATGAAAGAAGTCGTTAGGAGAAAATTGAGACTGGACGCGCGTGCTTCCATATTATTTGCGCAGATTCGCGACGGGAAAAGTGTTGATCTTGAAGATGGTAAGACTTAGGCTTACCCACTTGAATGAAAAGCCTCAAATGGCCCCGTTCCAGATGACGATTTTGACGCGTTCTATGCTCTCGCTCACTCGACGAACTCTGTCGATGTCAAAGTCACTGTGGTTGAACAGCAAGTCGAAGTCCCACTTACCACACCAATGGTAAAACACCGTATACAGCATTTGTTTCCTAGTGTCACTAACGGATCGGTTGCCAGACATCGCCAAAAAAGAAGAAAAAAAAATATAGCCAAGGAGCCACAGATGAGCAAGATGGCCAGCAACAGTTCCAAAAGTCAGTTACGGAGAACGAGGACCTAGCTGGACAGATATCGAATACTCCACTCGACTCTGGTTCGGGACCGCGAAAGAGGAGGAGGAGGAGGAAGACTGGTCATGCTAACCTTGAAGCTGGTGAAGCACAGTTGATTTCCCAAGCACGCGAAAGAAGTAGTGGAGAGAACGGCGATATCGCGGTACAAGTCCTCAACGCTCAACCCGACACTAGCGGTGAGCCACGAAAGAAGCAGAAAAACAAAGCTTCCGATGGTGACTCTGTCACAAAGGCCGGTGGAGCTAATAAGAGTGCGCCCGATCCGCCCTGTCCGTCCACCACATTGACGAATTTGCTGGAACGTGCGGACGAAGATGTAACTATGGCATCAGTACAGATCGAAGATACTACCAGAGGGCGCGAAAACATGCAAAAAGAGAAAAAGAAGCACGAGAAGAAACCGAAGGCGCAAGGAGAGAGCACTTTACCAACGTCGTCAGCTTCAATTGAGAAGAAAATTTCCAAGGTAAAAGGAGCTCCTGCTAACAGTGCATACTCTGGTGCGCAAGGTGCAACAGAGTCTATCATTCCCGTTTCAACAGAACCCGGTATGCTAGATATTATCTTTTAACGTATCGTCTTACTCATTAAATAAAAGAAACGGGTAAATCATCTACTACTAAGCACGGGAGGTCCCACGAGAAAAATAAAGGTACTAAAGACAGAGTGTTATTATTTCCTTGCTCAATCGAGCCCAGAGAAGCGAAGGAAATCTGAACAACAGCGTGTTGAAGTAGATTGTACGAATTCCTTCCTCGTCTCGTTCCTTTTCCTCACTTGATTTTAGCTGCGGTAGTGAACGAACGATCTTACTCCCCGCCAGCAGAAGCTGTGACAGAAAGTGCGCAATGTAAATTATTCCTCTGTCAATCTGACCGGGCTTTCCAGCGCAGCTGAATACTCAACAAATCGACAAAAATGAAGTGGAACTCAGTCATGTGCGTGAGAAGGAACATATTCCAAGTGCATCGAGCAGTACGCGGTTCCCAGCGTCATTCTGATCAAACTCATCAATGTCTGGATCTAGCAAATGTAAAAAAATCGAGGAAAGAACCAAAAAAACTCACCCCAGACGAACGCAAGGCTGCCGAGGCCGATGTAAATGCTATCTTCGCGAAGGTTCTAGCAGCTAAACGAGCAGAAATAGCAACAGCCTCTGTCAACGTTACTTCGACTGCGAAACAGGGTGACGTCGTGTCATCCTCAAAATCAAAGGAAGCAAAGGACCTAAAAAATCCAACTTCTCAATCTTTTGACTTACCTCGTCCCGATGTAACTTCGTCTCATGCTAGCGTAGAACCGCCAGAGAATGCTTCTGAGTATTCCAAGTCTGCGTCACCGGCGGACTGCCCTATGCCCACGTCAACTTGTCCACTCTGTCTATTATCACCTTTGCACGAAAGAATGGCATGCCCTCTCGTTTTAGGAGGTCCCGAGTCTTTGAGGGAACGTCTTCACGAACTTCAAGAGGCATCTGACGATGAACATAGCAACCGAACAGATATCATGTCGGAATTGTGCGAGCTTCTCAGAGTGGCTGAAGAGACTTTAAAAATTGACATAGAATCGCCATATAATACCCAGCTACAGAAAGTGGCTCCGGTTGTTACGAACGGGCTAGTCTCAGATGCCTCTGACGAATTAGCTGCCTTACACCATGGCATCCCTTCACACGCTGAAATTTTGACAACCCAAACGACTGAAATAAGTGATGGGTCTGACGACTCGTCAGAGGATGAGAATCCCGATCATGACATTGAACTCTCGAGCATCTCTCACGATCCGAAATTCTTGGAGGAGCTGAATTTGGAAGATCTTATACGTGGACCTATCTCTGCTGCTGCACAAATTGCTGATTTGGATTCATCGGACAACAGTGAAGACGATGAAGAGGAAAACGAGGAAAACCAGGTTCTGGAAGAGGACGAGCCTAAAGTACCACGTCGTTCTCAAAATTTCAGTGGTGTCTTAGATTCGTCGGATGAAGCTGACTCGGGCCTTGACGAGGCTCAGTCTACTGCAGAGGAACCTCTTACTCCCGATGACGCTCCATGGCAGCCCGCTCTTAGTTCCGGGACGGATCATGTATCGTTTCAAGTTGTAGATCGGACTGGAGAGTCACAAGAGGTCGACCGTTCTGCTGACATTGCCTTTGGTGACGCATTAGAAATGGATAATGCCATGATGAATCCTGCTGCCGTTCCACCAAGTACTTACTCGGACCCTGCAACAGGAACCGCTCAATCCTTGGCGCCAAGTTCGCGACGTGCAGTTTTGGTCAATACAGCTGAGGCTACGCCACTCAATCGTACTTCCTTGTCAGCCCTTCCCGTCGGACCATCTGCTACCCAACCTCTCGTGTCCACTCCCCTGACCAGCTTAAGCGACTCTCCTTCAGCCCATGATATTCATGACGAGCCTAAGCCGACTGGGATGATTCAGCGTATGAGAACTCGTAACGGGAAAACTCCTATCAGTGAGAGAAATCTGGAGACACAGACAATGTCACATACGCCTCATACCCGGTTTTCTCAAACTAGCCAGAGTGCTCGAGATAGTGTTGCGCGAAGAACCAGAGCTGCTACGCGTCGAGAAACGCTTGGCACAATGACGCCACCCATCTCTTCGGAAAATTTGGGAAGACAAAGCCGATTAATTCTTCCCGCATCTCAATCGACCGAAGACTTGAACGTTGCTTCAACGTCTGAAATTGCCATGTCATTAGATACGTGGGCTACGCTTAAGCCTTCGTCCCCCATGCTGGGCGCTGATGCGACTATGATGGTTGATGAGCTTGAGCCTAGCAGCCCTTCCCAACACGACCACGTGGACGTCGACAGCCCCAATGAGAACAAGGGTTCGCAGGATGGTCCGGTTGAAGATCCTCTATTCCTCCAATCGGAAAGCTTGCTGCCTTTTCCGTATTCTCAGAGGAACCCTGAATCTCAGGAGGAAGTTCATCAAAAACCAGACAAGAACAACAAAATCAACACATCAGCTCAGGTCAAATCACGGGACAAACTCAAGCAAAGCCAGAATCTAAGGTATCGACGATTGACAGACATCACTAGTGATCATGGTTTTCTTTCGTCGACACCAACCAATTTGCGAGCAACTCGCTCTTCCACAGCGGCCCAGAGAGCAACGGATATGTATGGGAGGAAGGATGAAATTGAAACGGAAACGGACTCTGATTCTGACAATTCAGATGCACGAGAAGAGTCGCACATACCGAAATCTAGGATGGCAGGAACTAAAAGGAAGTAGGACATATTTTGATGGACTTTGTGTTCGCTTGGCAATCGCGGAGCTTCATGTTATATAATTAGTATTCCTTGCACGTGGATCAAAATTTAGAACACTTGACTCAAATTTTTTCCCGCTCGGCTTGGACACAAACCTTTCAGTTCTGCGCAAGAAGTGAATGCTTTTCACAGCCAGCACCCGAGACGAGTATGTATATACACCTCTCCTTTTGCCACTATCTTCTCACTTTCGTGTTCAGCTACCTCAGTGACCTCGTATACACCCTCCCTAGTCTATAAACCAGCTAACCAGGTTTCACGAAAAATGTTCGGCCGTCAATTCATCCGCATCCCCCGCCTCACTCGAGGACTGGCTACTCAATCTGGTCCCATAACAAGCGTTCCCGCCACGTTACATCTTAAAACTGGGCAATCTTTCCACGGACGATCTTTCGGTGCTCACAAGAGCATCTATGGAGAGACCGTCTTCTCAACTTCCATCACATCTTGTTCGTTCTCTATCTATAATGGGTGTTACGGTCTAAGCCTAACTTTTTTTTAGACACTGAATCCATGACCGACCCTTCTTATCGCGGTCAAATTTTGGTCTTCACCACCCCGCTCATCGGCAATTACGGGGTACCCCATAACAAAGCGCCTTTCGACAGTCAGGACGTTGGTGTCGTCCTTGAATCACAGAACATCCAATGTTCCGCAGTCATCGTAGGAGACGTCGCAGAGAAATTTTCCCACTATACTGCCGTTGAGTCCCTTGCTTCATGGTGCCAACGTCATGGTGTCCCTGCTATCACCGGAGTCGACACTCGTGCCATTACCAGGCTGCTTCGAGATCAAGGTACGACCCTTGGTCGTGTGGCCGTCGGAGACGACGCTTCTGCACCTGCCCCTGCAGTAGAAGAATACTGGGATCCCTCTAAGGATAACCTGGTTGATCAGGTTTCAACCAAGACCCCGTACGAGTTGAACCCTCGCGGCTCTGTGAAGATTGCCGTCCTTGATTTCGGAGCCAAGGCGAACATCTTGCGTTCTTTAGTCCGTCGAGATGCTGCTGTCACCGTACTGCCCTGGAACTACAATTTCAATGCAATCAGGGATCAGTACGATGGTTTGTTCTTGACAAACGGTCCTGGTGATCCTACCCATTGCATGGAAGCCGCTCTTAAACTCCGTCGCACTCTGCAGGAATGGAACAAACCAGTGTTCGGTATTTGCATGGGTCACCAGATTATTGGAATGGCCGCTGGATTAGGCGCATATAGGATGACATTTGGTAATCGTGGACACAATCAACCCGTGCTTGCCTTGGCGTCATCTGGTTCTATCAAGGCTGGTCGGGTCTATGTAACAAGGTATGTAGACAAGCTTCGTCTTGATCTTTCTTTTACTAACCGGTGAGTTATAGTCAAAATCACCAGTATGCTTTGAAGCTAGAGGATCCTTTCCCTCAAGGATGGGAACCTTTCTTCATCAACTGCAACGATTCGTCAGTTGAAGGCATCAAGTCCACAGAGGAGTCTGGCAAGAAAATCTGGGGTGTCCAATTCCATCCCGAAAGTGCAGGCGGTCCTTTGGATACCATTGAGGTACAGTTCTATTATGTCGTTGATTCCCTTGTATGTAATGTTTCCTGCAGATGTTTACCGACTTTGTCTTGGAGTGTAAAGCCCACAAACTGAAGAACCCCAGTCTTGAGTCCGCGAAGTCGACTCCGGTCGATTCATTTGTTAAACCATTAGCCACGCCTCGAATTGCGGTTCAGGCCTGAACTGAGTTTTTGAGTCCCTCGTTTATGATTATGCGCCTATTGTACCATGATACTTTTCTTCCCAATATAAACCTTTGACGTCACAAGACCTGTCCTTACCAAATAAGTACATGTAGATTTGCTTTATGAGTTTGTCAACTTACGACATGAACTTTCTGGATACATACGACATTGCTGGCCAAAGTACAACATCTCGACACGCAGAACAAAGCCTCAATGACGAGGTATCAGACGTTATGGGGCAGCTCGGCAGGTTTTGGGGAGGTTTCAAGAAACAAGCAAGTCTTTTACCATGGCATTACCCATTGACAAGATACTCATCACGATCAACGGAAACCTGCAGAGTCAAAGTGTTCTTGAAACAGCACGAAAAGATCTGAGTGAGGTCGTGACTCAAGCTCAGAAGGAATTGACGAAGCTCACAAGTGATCCTGCCGCGCAACCAGCTGCATCCACCTCTCCGACTGAGACACAAGCGATAGATACCGATCCCGCTGTTCCCACAACCCGTGGAACGGAGGATGAGGCTGTGCTTTCTGCGAGCGAAGAAACATCAGCTGCTTCCACTTCGACCTCATCGCTAGCCTCGCGTTTTCAATCTGCAATCCCTCCAAATCTTTTGGACACCGTTCGCAATCAGATACCGGAGTCTCTAAAACACGCATCAGAGAATCTTGATCTACCTCAACTTCGTGCTAACTTTCTGACCGAATTCCAACGCGTTCAAGGGATAACCCGTGTCCAGGCAGAGGAGTATGCACATAAAAGCGAAGCTCTCTTTCGGGAAGCTATAAAAGAAGCAAGCGTCGTTCTACGAGATGCAGTCAAGATTTTGCCTCCAGAAGAAACCGGATCTAGTGGAGTGCCCTCAGGAAATATCGGAGGACTTGTTTGGGACGGATCGGACATGTGGTCACTTCCATTGGATCCCTCAGACACCACCATGTCCTTGAATAACGCGTCAAAGCCCCGACGTCGCGCTGATGCACAGGAGGCAGTCGCCACTCGTGCAGAGACGTTGTTTAGACGTTTGAGGCATGATCCCGTAATTCTTAGGCGCGATCCTGCTGTTGACGGCGGAGAACTCTATTCGTCTTGGGTTGCCTCGGAAATAGACTCGCAAGAGGGAGGTGTCTTAGGAAAGCACTGGTCCGATCAAATTGAGAGTGTTCTTGGTGAAGCTGGAGCCGGCGAAGCTTTGAAAAAAACAAAAGAATCATTAGGTACGATTCATTGCTTTCACTCCTTTGTTTCTGTTTTTCACAAAACATGAATTAGTGCCTTCGGAACTGAATGAAGGAGAGTTTTGGACGCGGTACTTCTTCCGTGTTCACCAAATCCGTTCTGAGGAGCAGAAACGGAAGGACCTTCTAGGAGGTACGCGCGTTAGCTCATTTCGGGACACTTTAAGGTTTCAATTGTCTTCTTCCAGGCACACTCGAAGAAGAAGATTTCAGCTGGGAGGATGACGACGAAGAAACAGGAGCCCTTGAGCTGCCGTCGACCACAACAGCTCATGAATCGACCACTCTTTCTCATCCCACCGTGAACAAAACTGTGGACAAACAATCTATTAAGCCCGATTTGCTGTCAGTGGCATCAACGCCTATTGCACAGGATAGCAGCGAGGAATATGATTTGGTTTCTTCGGGAAATGTGAGTCCCAAGGAAGAACATAAAGTAGCTGCTGCCGTTCGACCAGGCGAATCGAAAGACTCGTCTGATGGGGATAGTGATTGGGAGTAGTTGTGCAAGAATCGATATCTGGATAACAATATCACTAGCGCAGGGTATCTTATTCCTCTTCCGAAGACTTGCTCTACGAAGTATGTGTCACGTATGCTGCTTCCTCTTAATTTCCTGTGTCTATCAGTGCTTTGATGATCGAGGACCATTTCCATCGCGAACTGCTCGAGACAAAGGGTACGATAATGCTGAAGTGCATTGATTGCATTAGAGATACCGCAAAATCCTTCTTGACTTCTGAAAAGTTAAGTTGACCTTGCCAACTCTGTTCCTTCTGGCAAGACGAGCAGAAGTAACTAACAACCGATTGTTGATTCTATCCTGTTAAGTACTTGTATGAAAACACTAAGCATTATTTGTGTTCGTGTTAAATGAAACCTATATATTGAAGAGATTTGACATTGCGGCAAGTTTTCACGCGGAAAACGATACAAAATGACGAGCTCTGTTATTTGTCGCGTGTGAAGGAAAGCCAAAAATTGTGATGATGGTTTGTGTAGCGGTTGAACTAGCTCTCTTTCGTGTTCATAAATGGTGACCAACCAACACAGCGACTTGGGAGAAGAACTTCAGCCCCAACTCACCACTCATGTTCAGCCAGGAGATGCTAGGAACCATTGGAGATTTATTGTACCTCTTTAATCATGCAATTGATCACTATGCTAGGAGCACCACTCCTGCAGAGATTTACAACAGCAACACTCTCAAAGCTATGCAGCTGCTGACACATGGAAAGAAGCTGACACAACCATATCTGAAATTGAATCTGAGATTCTCCCTAAGATGTGTTCTGTATGCCATGGATTTTAGTAATGAAGTTAGATAAGGGCTACTCACATTGTTGGTGAGGCAGGTTGATGTCCCCCAGCAAAACCCAATTAGACTAATTGAAATGTGAACTTCTTATTTGACAACTTCTTTTTTGGACTCATAATTTTACTTACATTGCTCTTGTGTCAGTATGTTGAGGACCACAAATGTGATTAGTAGCTACAACACCATAAGCAACAATATTCACTGGATGCAGGGAACAATGTTTTCTAGCAAAACACATAGTAAAAATAATCCAAATAATTTTAAAACTTAGGGTCTTCAGAGAAGCACTGATAGGCGCTCTAACATGGATATTCAGTATGAGAAATGGATAGTTTAGTATTTTTGTAGTGAGTTATTGAAAAGGCTGCTTAGCATATTCAAGTGCAAATTCCTTGCTGTATTTGCAAAGGCACATAAAGTACTGGGAGCACCAATAATAGCAATATAACACAAAAGTTGAGAGAGATGGCAAGTGGAGCAGCAAGAGGAGAGAGTTAAGGAAATGTGGCAAGAACACACAGCAAAACAAATGTTGGTGACTTATAGCTAAGAAAGAGATTTAAAGTGTGGAATGATCAAAGAGAACTTTATTCCATGATACTACTGACAAAAAGTTCTGAGATCTAGAATAGATCGAGGTTTTTCTGGGTAGCAGACTATGTGTGGGAAAAATGTCTTTGATTTTTGCTGTCATGTGATTGATTTTCCCAGTGGGCCAGCATGTGAATAATGTCTTTGATTTTTGCCATCATGTGTTTGTTTGTTAAGCAGGGTGGGGTGTGTGAATAATGTCTTTGATTTTTGCCGTCATGTGATACGTTTGTCTGGATGGTTGCTCATGTAAGCAGGGATAGGGTGTGTGAATAATATCTTTGATTTTTGCTGTCATGTGATAATACAGCAGGCATGGGGTGTGTGAATAATGTTTTGATTTTTGCCATCATGTGATACATTCATCTGGATGGTTGCTCATGTAAGCAGGGATAGGGCATGTGAATAGAAGTTTTTGATTTTTGCCATCATGTGATTCATTTGTCCAGATAGTTGCTCATGTAAGCAGGGATAAGGCATGTGAATAATGTCTTTGATTTTTGCTGTCATGTGATGTATTCAACATTCAATCCATCTGTTCAGAAAGCACATAGCCAATACATTGGTGTTATGTCATTTTCAATGTAAAAACTAGGCAAAAGGATATAATGGCCATATGTAAGTCGACAACACGTTATCCTGTTTTCATTGGCTGGGTTACTTACATTTAGCTTGCTGTTATGCATGAGAAGCTATTGTACACTCTGGAAAGTGCTTTATTCTTGCTGCTTCTATTATGATGAACTGGTACCAAGATTCTATGTTGTCATATACTGCTCAATGGACACCTACTGGTATGAAGATTCTATGTTGTCATATACTGCTCAACGGACACCTGCTGAAGGCAAACATTGGCGCTGTAGATCAACTTGGTACTTTTGACTCGCTGCGAGCTAGGATACTCTGATGAGTAAGCTTGTGGCAATTAATACAGTCCAGCAGGACTTCTGACTGTTTGAACCATGGATTTATGCTGGTTGAAACAAGCTCTTTCTGCATGACATCTATAGCAAGAATGTTGTATTACTCCAACAGCGATGCAATGAAATGCAACACAATAACTAGATAGAACAACCAAGATGTTGCTTATTATATTTGGGTATAAATATATTCAAGTAAAAGCAACAAGCAAAGAATAAATGGTTAGTGTGCATGGTTATATACAGACTAGATTACACTATACACAAAATTAGTTTTAGCATTCAGAACTAAGAAATTATAATGTAATGCTCCTGTCATTGGACCCATCCTCTGCCTTTCCTGCTGTTGTTGTCACTGCTGCCACTTCACCTGCTACCACTGTTGCTATTATCGCTTCATCTGCCATTGTTTCACCCACTGCCACTATTGCCATTGCCATCTCCATAGATAAGAGGGCACGATGGCTCAGCTGGCACCATCGTGTTCCCAAGGGGGTCAAGAGGCTCCCAAGTGATTGTGGGTTCAATCCCCGGTTGCGCCCACCTGGATAACACCTTAGACACTACGTGGGTTATTTCAACGCCGCCGGGAAGCCACCGCTCTCACGTGTTGACTAGGGAGGCTTTGTTGGTCAGGCCGTTCATGAGCGACCAATCAGCATGTGACTTAATGAGGCAATGTGACCACTGCACTCCTGTCCAATCAGAAAAAAAAAAAGAGGGTTGCCCAGTGGGATGGAATTGGGAGGGATTTAATCCTGCAGATCATGCCAGATTTGGAAGAGCTACAGTTCAAAATACCCTGGGAAATACCAAATATGGCAATTGGGAGGGATAGGCCTGTTAACCAAGCGTGTCCTAGTATGGGTG
>JAGGAT010000251.1:0-47821 GCA_017657195.1 Termitomyces sp. T70a
AAAGGTTTGATCAGGTGTCTAGCCTAATGGTCCGGCATGTCTGTCACCATGCTTGCCCAGCTGGCTCATTCCGTTGCGGGTTCCGAATCTTGGGATTGATCTCCAGAAGATACCATCCGGGTGCAGGGGGGGGTTTGTCGTGAGACCCTTACTGGCTGTTCGGCTAGAGGAAGCTGTGAGCTGCGGCGATTGGGTTCCAGCCCTACACCAACCGAGCAACGGCAAGCATTGCAGAGAGTAAAAGGAGTTTAGAAATTGGGATGGCACGTTAGTGGCAGATGGGTAGGGGAGTTAATGTGGGAAGATAGTATGAACCCGGATTAGGATCAAATTGTAGTAAAAAGTAGCTATGAGGCGTAACCGGCACACTTGAAAAGGTGTCTGGCCGGAGTACCTACCGGAAGTGTCCGTAATTACCACCCTTTACCGTACTGTAGGACCTAGGACGCTATAGCTCATGTGCAAATCGTGCAAAAATAGGTCTTGAAGTAAATAAAATGGCTCATTCATTCATTCATTCTCAGAATCACTTCGTATGCCGGCGTCACCCATATTACTCGCCGCCTTTATTTCCGATTCTGTTGGCAAAGTCACCGGAAACTGCGTACGAAACTGGCTCAACGGTCTGGCGCTGTGGCATAAACTGAACAGGGCAGAGTGGTTCGGGGACGACAGTTGGTGCGAATCTCTTCATGTTTCAGCGGACAAAGCCGGAGAATGCTTGCGACGTCGACCTCGCGATCCCATTACAAAAGCCCATCTGCTAGCTCTTCGACAAACCCTCAACATTTCTTCTCCAAAAGACGCCGCCATCTGGGCCGTCGCAGTATGTGCTTTTTGGGGGTGCAGAAGATTAGGGGAATTGCTCGTATCCAACGCCAGCAATTTTTCACCACACATTCACATCTCACGAAATTGTAACATGAAAATGTCTTATGTCAATGGTCGCAGAGTCATTTCTTTACATATTCCCTGGACCAAGACCACCCATTCTAACGGGGCTGACTGTATCCTCACCGCTACCGGTGACGTATTCTGCCCTGTCGACGCCCTGCTAAATCATCTGAATATCAATAACCTCGAAAACGATCTTCCCATTTTTGCCTACCGAACTGGAAACACGAGCAAGTTCCTTTTGAAAAACGACTTCCTACATTGTTGTAATTCTATTTTCTCCGCAAAAAACCTGCACAATATCTTCGGCCACAGTTTCCGAATCGGTGGTTCCGTCCAACTCTTGTCAACTGGAGTGCCACCGGAGATCGTCATGAAACTAGGAGGTTGGTCTTCTTTGTGTTTCCTTTTATATTGGCGGCGGCTGGACATCATCGTCCCAAACTCTCTCACTGCTTTATGGAACAATCAGCAAAGAGATTTTATTGCACGTCACAACTTACCACAGAATCCTACGTTCACTTAGTTTAAACACACGGTTGTATTAAATCTCGATTTCGTTTCACATAGTTAAGCGCACGGTCGTTTCAAATATGTATTTCGTTTTGCCACGGAATACATTGATGTGATAGGAGTAAAATGATCATAGCTCCCTGGGGACGGCCGCGCCGGTCGAGCTATGCTCGCTGGGGTAGGCTCGGCCCGGAGCTTCTCTCAGTGTACAGAGATCGAACAAAAAATTTCTTGTTTTCTCCGCGCTTCGATCTCTCGCCAGAACACCTAAGCAACTATTCGTCCTCCTTTCCATTTTTTTCTTCCTTTCTTCTATCACCCGCAGACTATAGCTCTACCTTATAGGTTTCAGTATCACTATAGATAAGATACATCAATTAGATAAGATAACCAAATCAGGGACAAAAAGGACTCTAGGTTTGGGGTGCAAAAAAAAATCGAAGTTGACCTACGGAAGACTGCTTACATTCAGTCGAAAGAGCTATGATCATTCCGAGAGTTTGGCAGAAAAATCTTGATTTTTGAGGGAAGAGAGCATTTCATAATTTCGGGATCCGAACTGTCTATTAATTTTGAGCCTCCTGCAGTGTAGCGTGGTTTGTGCGGCGTGAAATCATTGACCCACGGCAGGCTGGAACAAATCAAAGTCAGCCTTATCTTTGATTGCGCACTGAACTACAGAGACAAGCCTCCGATGTCCACCATCGCGCAAAAGGGCATAGGCGCAATGCCTCAGGACATCATCGATTGCATCATCGACGAGGTAGCCAGTTCCAGGCGCGATGAATCTGATAGACAGGATTTGTGCAACTGCAGTCTCGTTTCTCCCGCTTTCCGTGATCGATCCCAGAATTGGCTCCTTAGAACTCTGAATATCGAAATCTATGCGGCGGAGAAGACTCGCCTGACGATCAACGCCTGGATACACCATACACTTGAGACTAACCCACGCATCGCTTCGTATGTCCGCTCCATGTCCATCACTCTTCCCGCTGTCGACTACTGCGAGAATTTACCACAGCCAGCTGGGGCAGCTGGTTTTTCAGGGTCCCCATTGCTACTTCCCAATTTACGCGAGCTGGAGATAATTGCCGATGCATATTACAATGTCCCGTTTTCTCACTTGTCCCTTGAGCTCGAGACGGAATTCATTAACCTAATCCAATCGCCTCAACTTCACTCGATCCTCTTTAGTGGCATAGTGCCTCCCACAGATGTCCCAGCGCTCTACAACCTAAATTATTTAGAAGTGCGCGAGACAGATTACTACACCATGCGTCCGTCGCTTCGCGGTCTTCTTCGTTCTTCATGCCAAAGTGTCGAAACCCTTAATTCTCTAGTCTGCCTCTGTGATGACTGGGAGCCAGAAAAAGCTCTCTTTTCTGGAGCTTTTGCTCCACTTGAACTCTCTATGAAAAGGCTCAAAGGCTATGCAGTATTGTTGACGGGACTACAAAAGTTAGGGTCAGTTCAAACTGTCCTTTCGAGTGCTTCGGAGTCCTTGTGTTCGTTCTCAATCACAATCAGTGGTCCCAGTTGTGGTAAGCAGCCTTCGTACATCTCAATCTAAATGCCTCTAAAATGTCAGCTGTGTCTTTCTCGCTGACAGGATATCAGTACTGTAAGCGTGATTTTATATCTTCTCCTCAGTAATTGACCAAATGCCTTTTCGATGGCGGTCCTATCTCATCAAGTCCTTGATCATCAAGTCATTGATCTCAAGGCCCTTTTGAATCTCTCTGAACTCGAATTCATTATATATAGAGATAGGATGTTCAATATTTCAGCTGATATCCGGCCTTTCATCCAAAATACCCTTCTGACTCTACCCACTTTCAACAAGCTTACCACCCTGAAATTGAGATTCTCTGGTCGAGGTTTGTACGACATGCCGGACAATCTCGCACCGTTCGACGATCTCTTGTCAAACGTGACTCGTTTCAAAATGTTAAGAGAAGTCTTTGTTGTTCCGCTGGTAGATTCTAAGGCTCTCCCAAAGATCTCCAGAAGAGGCATTGCAGTTAATGCTCATAGTTATCTTGAGAGAATTGATATGTAGGTACATTTTCCGTGCAAGTTTATGAACGCTTCCTCCTAGTATATATTCAAATACATACGTCGCGGCCAATACATTAAAATGTCGTTACCGTATTCGCTGGCTCGCATTGTAAGAAACTCTGCAATATGTGTCAAAAAGATCCCATGCTACCTGTCAAACCTTCTTCACTCGGATCAGTATATAGGAAACCCCGGATCCACATCCCTAGCCCAAGCCCTTAGTCCTCCCACTACATCCTTAACCAAGCCCACGTCCACGTCAAGAGCCCTCAGTGCGTCTGCCGCAATTTGCGAGTCATTGCCTAGACGACAGAGGACATATGTGTCTGTCTTCAGGTCGGCAGGGAGATAAGCTTGAGGTTCTGCGACGAGGACGTTGAGCGGGACGTCTGGGCATATTCTCAGTTTAAGGAGGAAACCTCATGGATAGAGATAAATAAGCGTACTGATTGACGACGGAAGGTGACAAATCCCATACTCTGTCGCAGGGCGCACATCAAGGAGATGAAGCGGCCTGTCAGACTTGAGCGCCGCTTCCAAGTCCTGATAATACATTTTCCCTGAGACAAAGAGACAGGCAGCGAATTAATATGGCATCACATACCTTGACTCTAACTCGAGCACCAGCTGTTCCTTCCTTCAGCCCATTCGCTTCCCAATCCGGTCTTGGCCCGCCACAGAACTGGATATAATCAATGTCCTGCATTGTCCCCTCCCTCTGCTCGGCCGTCCCACACGCAGCACACGTTAATTTGCGTGATCTTAGTTTGATACTTCGAAAGGGCGGAGTGCCCAGGGCGGAATAGAGGAGTAAGCTTGGTTTCTTGTCTATCACATACGATGAACTTTGGCGTAAGACGCATAAAAATGAGAAGGTTCACACTCACCGTGTAGTCCTGTGATGATCTTGATAGCCTCCAACGCTTGCAGATTACCAATCACACCCGTCACAGCACCCAAGATCCCCGTCTCTTCACACGTCCCTACTGTTTCCTGCGCTGGCGGGCGGGGGTACAAACAACGATAACACGGGCCGCCAGCATAATTGTACACGCAGAGTTGGCCTTCGTACTTCTGAGCCGCACCACTGACGAGGGGCTTTCCTAGGACGACGGCGGTGTCGGAGAGCAGGTAGCGTGTTGGAGCATTGTCTGTACAATCGAGGATGATATCGTAGGGCGAAAGAAGAGTTTGAGCATTTGAAGACGAGAGAGCGGTAGTAATTATATCAATAGTTATGTTTGAGTTTAATCTATGACGGTAAATTTAGTTCCTTGCTAGAACTTACGAAGAGTGTAATAACCTATGCAGATAGAGAGCTGCAGACTCGGCTTTGGGCATTCCGATAGTTTCTTCGCTGTGAAGAATCTGTCGGCCTAGATTTGAGAGTTCCACAAGATCATGGTCGATGATGCCAATGCGTCCTGTTCGAGTCAGGAGTGAGGAAAAAAATCATAGATGGCGACACACCGATACCCACAGCGCCCAAATATTGGAGAGCAGGACATCCAAGACCACCCGCACCTACGACGACTACTGAAGCAGCCTGTAATTTTAACTGACCTTGTAGTTGTCAGCTGCACCGTTTCTTACATCTTAGGCTAATCACTTGCCTTGGAGGCCAAAGCCCTCCAGGATCATCTGCCTTCCATATCGCTGGTATTCGGGAAGCGAAAGCATCAAAATTCTGTATGATCACGTGATACGGTTTCAGGTAAGTGATACTAGCTAATTTTTCGAAAAACTTCGTTCCCTGCGCTTCACGTAGAATGCCAACCCCTCGCGTACAATTGGTTTCCCTTCGGTACTGCTGCATTTCCTTCGCCACTATAGATAATACAGTGATGACGATTCCCCGTCTCAAGACGCTGAACAACGTAGATTGCCTGTGTTTCTGGAATGAGTATCTCGACGAATCCAAGAACTACGACGCAACCGACAGAAGGTTATCATTGACAGTTTACCAAATCACTTGTCACACGACATGTAATTCTCACTCGGACCAGGCCGTCTTTCTCTTGCCGATGGTCACAAGGTTCTTTCTTTCTTTCTTAAACGTTTGAGCAGCTCGAGAACCGGCAGATTATGGCATCTCGCCCCTTGAAATGCATCAATTTGCTAGAAAGACGGCATGAGTGCCGATACTGCAACAACGCTAGGTTCTGGAAGCCGAACCGATGTTTAGCAGCCTTCGTTTTGGGTTAATCCAATCTGGGTGTAGTTTCTGGGGAACGAGACCTCCTACTCTGATCTTGCTTTAATCCGTCGTTTCGGCTTCCAGGGGTTCATGAAACGGCAGATAAATAACGTCATGGGAAACTTTCCCTCTGGTATTCTATAGCTTGTTTGCCACTTTACTTCATTGATCTTGTACTGTATGTCTGCCATTTATCCTCTCCTCTCCCTTATGCCGAGTCATTTCTGCCTTCAATGTCCGGATGTTTGTTTCACTCAATCTCAAGTCCTCGGCCTTCGACTTTGCCTCTCCCTGCCGCTTCTCGTGCTCGTTCCGTCCGTTCAACCTCTAATGTTCGTTCTTCGGATACGCAGCATTGTCCTTTTCGCATACTCTTACTCGCGTGGCTCTTGCTCGGAAGCCGCGGTGGATACCACGGCGATATCTGTCGGGAAAGCGTTGAAACGCCTAAGATTCACCGGATTAAGATTCACCGGATTCACCATAGTACTCAGAATGCAACAATCTTTTGACCCAGGTTTACTCGACATTTTCTGCGTCAGACAACCTTACGAACCACACATAGCAATCTTCTATGAAAAATATCATGAAGAAGTCTTGCTTCCAGTCGTATCTGCTGAACCTGTTATTGATTTAAAGGATTAGCGACAATGGAAACATACGTTCAAGAAAGTTGAAGTGATGTGCCAAGCTTGATGCAATTGATGCAATAATTTGATATCGTGTCTTACTTCACTCAGTGCTGTAATGCGCCGGATCGCGGAAGGGAAAAAAACAGTGTTAGGTTTAGATTGGAAGGTACTTGTGAGCATTGCGCGTAAGAGTGGTTACATATTATAGATTGATTCAACAGATTTTGATTAACACCTACAAGCCCCGAGGCTACATGACAATCGTAATTCCAAATATGTAGCATCCAGAGGTTCACTGGAGAATCGCCAGCTTAACCTCCTGAGGCTACATTCATTTCCGACGTTCCGCTGCTTTCGACTTTTGACCATGTGGTGCATACGACACTTGTCCATGGCAGTCTCTTCTTTGAACGCAAGGAGTATCAACGTGTATCAAAGTTCAAACTTGTTCTCCTATTCCTCGGTCCATATCTCGGCAGTGTGGGTGTACCTCCTGCATGGAATCTATAGGAAGCTGCAAGATATTCATGATTTGTCTGCCGACTCTTCAGGCTACTCCTCGGAAATGGCCTGGTTCGTCTTGATCCCTGTGCTGAATTGAACGTCTGATTGCACATGGAAGAAATATATACTCACGTTCGAAGCGGTAGCGTTTTGTGTGGTGTAAGCCCTAGCGGGCACGATTAACCGTGGTATAACTGACTGGGTAGCGTTTTGTGTGGTGTAAGCCCGAGCAGGTACGACGAGCGGTGGTATGACTGACTGGGTAGGAGGAGGATGCAGATGTCCAGCGTCTTTCATCTCTACTTCTGGACAAAATGGAGATGGCAATTGCGGGTACATTTCTACATCTTTGTCGGAAGTATATATCTCGTCAAGTATCCGCATCCATTCTGCGGCTTGTTGATAATACGTTGGCCATTGCGGGTACATTTCTACATCTTGCGCGGAAGTATATGTCTCGTCAAGTAGCCATATCCATCTCTTGGAGTGGATAAATGGGTGTTTCCATGATAGAATATCCCAGAAGGTTCGATTGTACAGGATGACTCCACGGTAACAAACATTCATTGTAGGTTCAGAGATAGTAGTTCTTTTGACGCTGAAGGAAGGGAGGTAGTTTATAGAAAACCGACTCGAAGATGAACGTGATCTTTATAATACAAGTAGACAATTGTTTCAAAGTGGGCTTCGAGGAGTACAACACAGATTTGTTGAAGGTTGTCTATACAAATAGGCAATGTTGTCATCGCAAACTATTGAACAAGCGTACCATAGCAACTAAGACATTATTATCAAGAGAAGTCAGACAACCAAAGCATAGTCATCATTGTGATAGATAGTGATAGAGACACGCTCCAGACATCTTCTCAAAAGGTGTGAATAGAAACAATATCATACCAGGAGACGTCGGTTTCTAGGCTATTGATTAACCTGGTAATTTTGTTTCAATGTAGTAGAAAGAATGTGAATCGCCAACTTTCTTTCGAAACAACCTGGCGCTTTTCTTGCACTTTTTTGCTACTTTTGAAAGCAGCCCTATTTGGTCCAAAAAGAGAAATCCCATTAAAAAGGTTTAAAGTATTAGAGATATTAGTCAAAGGAGATAGTACAAGATTAAACAAATGAATACTAGAAAACCCAATAAAAACTGTAAGTCTTATTCTGTTGTCGGAGGCGCAGGCGGAATTGCCACCAGTGTGGCGTTCCGAGCGATGATCCGGGCTTGAAGTTGGGCCATCGATGGAATTCTAATAGTCAGCGGTCGTTCATGTTCCGGAGTTTCATCGCTGAGTTGGACTTGAGTGAGGACGTCGCCCAAGTGATCGACGTCGCCCGATTGCCGAATTACTCCGGCCAACTGGGCGATCGACAGTGGCACCCCGCTTTGATTTTGATATTCGTTTGACTCTATTCCAACGTTCAATTGAACGCCCTGGAACAGGGCGCTCAAGCCTGCGTCATCTAGATGCTGCTGCACCGCCGGGAGTGCCGCTGATAATGAATTAAGCTGCAGAGCACCTTCGCCCGGTCCACCCTGTCGGGATGCGCTGAGTTCTGGTCGCGCCACCGGTGATAATCTCGGGCTCCGCAGCTCAGCAAATGATTGGAGGAGATGGGCAGTATTTGCGCGCATTGGCTTTGGTTGAGCAAGGAATAGCGTTTCAAGCCCAAATGTCTCAAGATCATCCTCACTTTGTTGCCTCCTTCGCCTCGTAGTCTTCCTATCTCGTGTTCTTGACCGCCTGTTTTCCGAGGAAGGATGATCGCTGTACTCATGTGTAGACGTCGAACTCGCGATGGATCGTGATTCATATGGCGCACTTCGCCCCTCATGCCTCCTGCGGCGCTCTTTCCTGTCCCTCCTCCTCCTAGTATCATGGGCGTCGTCCTCATCTTGCGTACTATGACGCTCCTCCCAGTTGAGTTCGGCAAGGGTGTTCCCGACTTGATAAAGCTGTTCTGCCATACGATTGAGGAATTCATCGGCCTCGGCATAGAAACGTTCCTTTGTAGAAGGTAGTTCCCTGCGGGTTGGATGCGGGGTGGGCGACCGAGATAGCGGTTCCGGCAGAGGAGACTCATCGCGTCGATCCGGAGAAGACGCTTCTAAATCCGCAACTATTTCCGTTCTATCATATGTTTCATCTTCGTGTCGTAAAATATGATAATATCTCTCGTCATCCTCCGAAAATGGCAGCTCAATATTTCGTGGATGCGGACTGGATGGGTAAGCTAGATGATGCGGCGGAAGGGAGTCGTCGTGTCGTGCAAAATGCACCTCTGGATATGTATCTGCATCTGCCTCTGCCCTGTCATAGACCCTGTCCTTGCGCCGCGATTTTCGGTGACGGCGCTGGTCATGATGGTGATGATATGGATGGGGAGTGAGATGCTCCGAATGGTAACGTACTGTCGGCTCCTCAGCCACAGGATATTCATCCGGTTGTTCCGGAGTTCTCTCCCTGTACGAATGACGTTTTGTCCTTTTCCGAGGCTCAGGTTCTAGAAAATTAACAAACTTTAAACGTTTGCGTCTCTCGGATGTTTTATGCTTCATTTCTACCGGAAAGGCCGTGGGGGACCCTGGCGGTGACGAGTAGTGCTTGGTTTGTTCGGGCTCTGGAGTATGTTCCGATGGAAGGCTCGGAATGGTGGGGTGTACGGACTCCCCATTTGGCGTCTAGAGTTATAAAAGACGCTTAGTTACTTATTTCCAAAATAATTGTTAACGCGGCTTACCCGTACTTCATCTTCGGAGTACGGCGAGAGTGTAGAAGTCTCTGATGGGTGGGGCGGTGGTGATGGTGTTGATATATCCACTGTTATCAGGGGTTCGGTCACTGGCACAGAATCTGACTCTTGAGTTGTCGACGTTGTCCAGTGTTGAAGAAACGCGGCTTCATGATGTTCAGTCTCGTAATCAGGATTGCTGCTGTCTTGTTCTGGTGGTTCGACCACATAGGGAGTCGTCGATATTAGTGTGGCGACGTTGGTCTCGGTTGTATCCAGTGATACTGGGGAAATATGGGTTTCGGGAACCACAGATGGAGTCGGTGCCACATAGACTGGTGGCTCGAAAATCGGTTGTGGAGTCACCGTCGTGTTTGAGGCTGCAACTGGTAGTGCGGCCATCTTCTGTTCGAATGGGGTATACAATGAAGGGGCCGGAAGAGACTCGGGAAGAAGAGAAGGATATTCATCGTCATCAACGAAATAATCTCCAGCAAAGAGAGGATGTGTTGCGATAGCGAGCCACGCGAAGCTTCCTTCGTAGATGCACTGTATTCCCCGGCCAAGCAGTGTTATCGGATTAGCATTGTATAGAGCAATTCTCGGAAAGAGTTCCAGATTCATGGATTGATGTCGCAGAGTTGAGAATACGTATGTCACGGTCTGTGATACTTTCCTAGTGGAATTACGAGGCGAAGTTGACAGCTGTGACCTCCTCCACCTTTCTTATTGACAAAAAAGGGAAAGTAACCTAGAAACATGATAACCGGAGACAAGGGACAAAGCAGGATGCATTCTCCAACGTTTGTTTTCAAAGAAAAGGTAGTCGCGCTGGTTGCCAGTGACCGATAGAATAAAACAAAAAACAAAAAGTTCGCTCGGCAGAGCGAAGACCGTCACAACAGAATAACAATGAAACAATGACTCGACGAGAACAAGACCCCGCGGTCTACAAGCGCTTAGCCGACGTAGTGTCCATTGCGCGATGAACCAAACACAGGACTTTTGTATCCATCTGATTTCAAACGTTGGTGAAGAGAGCTACGAGTTTAGAACGACCAGCGATGAGAGGTTTGACTCGCCGATACGCACGCAGTCCTCAAAACAAACAAAGAAGCGCCCACGAAGACGGGACGGGCCGGTACATAATCAGGTGACCTTGTGATCAACCCAGGACAAGCTTAAACGGTTGTTGCCGAACCGAATTTCGAGCCTCAACATCGACAGGTTCAATTGACTTCGATGTTCCCCATCTTCACGTCCCCCATGATAACGTTCGAGCTTCAGCTAACTGCGCTTTCCTCTATTGGGCCTCTCCTTCTTGCTTTCTACGTAGTCATCATATTATCTTACTTCTCGAAGCCGAGAAAACCATGCTTCTAAGCTCAGGCTATGCTAGGGATGACATGGTACTGCATACTGATTTGAATCAGGAACTTTGGCTGGCAGACAGGCGGGCATACGCTTGAATACCACCCGTCAAAGCTATAATGGAAGCAAAGTGTACCTGCTGTCAAGTCTGGGACCGCCGCATGGTCGCCGATGTTTCTTCATGGTTAACAGGACACACTCGGGGGTAAAACCGTCGCTTACTGTTTCTAATTGGAGAATAACATAATGGAGGGTGACGACACGTTTTACCTGGGAGAGGCCAAAGTTTTCCGTCACATCTCCACCACGGCATAGTATAAGCATGGATCTGGCGATACGACTTACCAAGGTTAGTCTTTGTATAAGTTTACTCGCGACTTTTTATGATTTGTGAAAAAAATTCCATTTCTTTACATAACGCTTCCTCTGACATGTTTACGGGCAAAACAATAAGTGCTTTTTTTGAGTATGGCGGTATTAGTTTGCGCTAGTGCCCCTTTTTCCAAGTTTACCAACTTGATATAGATTCGAGGCATATAGCATTTACCCGTATCCGCCCGCACTTGACGAACTCGGAAACAGTGTTTGTGCCTGACCAAACTTGTGATCGAAAGGTTTGTATTTTCTCCCTCTCCGCGTTCATCTATTTGTTTATTTTCCTTTCTCATATGAGAGTGATCGATATCGACTTCTGAATTCGATAACGAGGCAAATATCTCATTTCATCATACATATGCCATCCCGAATTGGATCCCTCTGTGTTCGATTATGCCAAAGTCATGGGTTCATGATGTCCCTGAGAATAATGCGCTTACCGCCGAAGACAGTATAAGGGAACTTTTTTGCTTCCTCAGAAAATTTAGAAGCCATATTGCGATCGTGGTAGCGCGGGAATTCATTGAACTTTCTTCCTTTATCGAGCCAGGTACCTTTTATGCCCAAACAAACGACAGCTCATGAAATGGAACTAGCCTCCCGAGTTTGTGGAACTCGACGTCGGCGCGCGAAGGCCGAAAGACTACGATCATGGTGTTGCCGGCTGTCTTCTGGAAGTATACATGTAGGGTTCTATTGCGTATTGTTTTCGGTGCTGAGGCTGTGTACTGAAGTTGTACCTCGCAATCCACGTGTCAACGGAATCCTCCATGGCGCCACCGGACCTACCACTCAGCCGTCCAATTCAGTTCAGAGTTTAATGCGATGTGACGCTGAACTCGTCAGAAAACGTTTGCGCTGATACGGTCTTTTGAATTAGCGGATGATGGGGTCAGTGTTTGTTTGTTTTTTATGACAACATGAGCCTAATCTACTTCCTAGATCAGGTCGATCTTTCTCAGTGTGCTAGGTCATAGCCTACTCCGTTTGAGTACATATATTTTTTTGGTTTTCTGTTGTCCATCGGATGCTGCAGCCGCTCGATCCCAGGAACACTGCATACAAAACGGGTATCTGCATATGTAAAATGCAGGCCGTAGGATTTGGTTTACTCTGGTTTACCGGGCAGATGCAGGGTTCATTGCCAATGGGAAGATTGATACTTGGAATTCCATGGAGAGCGGAGGTAGAAGACATGAATTTCTTGTGTCATTGGACCGCGGTTGTTATTCGGCTTTGGTGACATGATCTGTCATAAAGATGTGGGGATGTGATGAAAAAGAGTGGATTCATGGAGCAGCATCGATCAGACTGAGATATGAGGGGTTGGAGTTTGGGTAGCAGATCGGGATTTTGTGGTCCAACATCTTAGGCTTGCACGAGTTCGAACCAGGCGCTGCGACGTGTGACATGTCTATCCGTCACCTTGTGCCATTCCCATTCTAGCCCCGGCTACTCACTAATTCTCATGTCTTTCCACCCATACAAACTTTAGATTCAATCGTCCGCTTTTCTATAAAAGCCCTTGTGCAATCCTCTTGTTTTTCCACAAAATGGGCATCTCCCACTCTTCCCCAGCTACCGCGCAACCCAAGCACCGCTCATTCAGGCGCCAGCGCTCTGCTATCTTCTCGCGCATCAGCCTTGGTGCAGAGTCTGCTTCCAGCCAGGACTCGTCTACTCTCGTGAATGAAAAGGTTCATCGTCCAAAACATCAGCTCTCGCATTCATCGAGTCTGCCTACTCTCATGAACGTCGCCTACGCGCCCTCTGAGGGCGTGTCGGGCGACGCCGTTGCAGCGTACAATGCGTTCTTGCGTGACTTTCCAGGTATCTGATTAAACTTAGGGGTTATGTCAACAGTCTCATCTGGTGCCTTAGAATACCGATCAACATGGATACTAGACACCCTTCGTCGGACTGACTACACAAGGCTCGAACATACTGGGGAAACCTATGTCGACTACATGGGCGGTGCCTTATTCCCAGAGAGTTTGATCAAGGTCCACACTGACTTTCTCAGTCGCAACGTCATGGGAAACACGCATTCCGTTAGCAACAGGTGACTATATGCGTCTGAATCGCGCCCCACATCGCTGATCGTCTCGTATTCAGTTCTAAACTGTCTCTGCAGTGTGCCGACGAGGCAAGGGCTGCAGTCTTATCCTTTTTCAATGCACCTCCAGAATATACTGTCGTGTTTACTGCGAATGCAACGGGTGCCTTGAAACTGGTGGGAGAATCTTTTCCCTTCACCGGCGGAAGCAGCTATGTGCTCGGCTCTGATGCACACAATAGCGTACGTCATAAATCATCTTTTAATAGAGATAAGATGCGATCAAACCAAACAGGTCCATGGAATCAGGCAATATGCGACTTGTCGTGGAGCCAAAGTTGCCTATATCCCCTCTACACCCAATGGAGGTTTTGATGCGTCAATCGCAAAGGTAAAGGTTTTTGCCCCCTGGGCATCCGAACAGAGCTCCTTCTCATCCCTGTCTCAGAACATCCTCTTACGCAACCGACCAAGGTCACGCGAGCTCACACCTAGCCTGTTCGCCCTCACCGGGCAATCCAACATTTCCAATAGCAAAAATCCATTGTCCATGATATCATACGCCGAGTCCCTCGGGTACTATACTATATTGGATGCCGCAGCACTTGCGCCGACCTCGACCTTCTCGCTCAAGGAACACCCAGTGGATGCCATGGCGGTCTCGTTCTACAAGATGTTTGGCTTCCCAACTGGTGTCGGAGCATTAATTGTCAAAGAGTCTTTCCTGGCACAGCTCCAGCGACCCTGGTTCGCTGGTGGCACCGTTGACGTGGTCCAGGTACCTGGGACAATTATGACGCGCGCTCACAAACTACATGAACAGTTTGAGGTACGCGGAGTGATTATGTGCGACTATTCCCGCGGTTTGTCTGACTGTCTTAATATCACTGTATACAGGACGGCACGATCAATTACTTGACTCTGCCCGCAATCACAGATGGTCTCCAGTTCCTCTCCGCTTACCTTCCATTCCTGCCCCTCCGGCTCTCCTCCCTCCTTCACTATTTTGTCGATTCCCTATCTCGCCTATGCCACGACACAACCGGGACACCTGTCGTACGAATACTCTCCAGGATCCCGACGCGGCGTCTGAAATCGGTCGGGGATCAGACCGAGACCGGATCAACAGTATCCTTGATCTTTTTGGATGTAAGCTTCTTACCCCCGCATTTAGTACACTGAAGCTGATCAATCCACGTCCCGGTCAGCCGAAGGGTGAGATGATCCCGAATTCATTCATTGAATACTCTGCATCAAAGCAATTTATCTCGCTGCGCACGGGGTGCATGTGTAATCCCGGCGCTGCGGCTGCGATCTTGGGTATCCAGGAAGATATGGATAAACTCTACCCTGGGGTTACGCTTAAGGACTTTGAGGTCGCCGTTGGACGCGAGCTGGGCGTCGTACGCATCAGTTTGGGACTCGCGAGTAATTTCCAGGACGTGTGGAAGGTCTTGCGCTTTGCGGCTATGATGGGGGTCGACAAGGCGCGCGCGGCGCTTTGGGAGAGGTGGATGGAGAGTAAAGGCGAGTCGGTGTGTTGTGTTGGACAGGCACTTTAGGCCCGTGGCCCGCGGACAAACTTATTTGCATTATGCGCATGCAACGGAACATATAGAAGCTCTTTTCAAAGACTGGGATGGAGTTACAACTGGAGGATTTGCAGGTCGTGTGGAATTATACTCATCGACTGGTTTGATCTTAATTCGTTCGTTTCATTTGTTGCTTTTACTGCCCCTATGTTTGGACGCCTTTCGATTTCCTTCTCACCTTGTTAGTTTTAATGATGTATATACTTTTTATCCGTTTTGGTTTGTAATGTATATGTAATATATATCTCCACTTGTTCGAACTGGATCTCGGTGCCGGACAACGTCTCTCTTCTTCCATTTTGTTTTATCATGATGACAGTTGAATTGGTTCTGTTTCCGGCGAGGGTGGGGGCGTTGTTGTTAGATCTCTTGAATCGTCTACATTCGTACACGGTATTGAATTGATTACTTTTGACTTCAATCATCGTGATAAAGGAAAATTGTACCCATGAGATCCAGTGGCTTTGTTGTTGTTGTTGTTGTTGTTGTTCATTCCGTCGACGACTCTGAATGGTGAGTTTGCATGCCGAGGTCCTTCGTAGGCCAGTCCGAGCGTTCCATCGGCACCCCATGGGCTATAAATATTTTCTTATCTGTCGAAGAGAAGCTTCAAGGTGGAGTATCACGAGTGTGATTTTCCCAGCATACAGAAGTGGAATGGAGGTAGGTAGGCGGGTAGGGGGATGGTTGATTGGTTGCCAGGTTGGTTGGTTGGTAGGTTGGTTAGTTTTGGTTAGTCGGCAGTTGGTTAGTTGGTAGGTTGGTTAGTTGGTTAGTTGGTTAGTTGGTTAGTTGGTTAGTTGGTTAGTTGGTTAGTTGGTTAGTTGGTAGGTTGGTAGGTTGGTTAGTTGGTAGGTTGGTTGTTGGTTGGTAGGTTGGTATGTAGGTAGAATCATCCGACAGGTCCACCCCTGAACCACTGTGGTCCGTTGGACACATGTGGTCGCGTACGAAGTAGGCTACCAGGCATCCCTGCCTTTCGAATGCTGTGAGAACTCTGTCTACTCTCGCCCATCGGCCACCCAGACTGATTGATATGTCTGTATTTTTTCCGCAGCGCACACCGTTTGCTGTTTAGTGTTTAGTGCTGGCGGATAAAGTAGAATAATCGCACACTGCCCGGGAGAAGCCGTACGTGGTACGTCATATCATGGTATGTGTACACTGTACTGATCATCATCAACTAACTTTTAGCGCGAGCCCACTGCAACTCTGTTTTTTTTTGAAGCACACAACGATAGCCATATCAGTGTCTAATGCTGCTGTATCAGTAGATTAGAACCATCGCACACTACTCGGGTGGTCCGAAGCCATACCGTGTTTGCATGTACGAGGAAAACAGATGACCAGCAACCCTTGGCACGAAATTCTTCTGCGAAACCGAGCTTGAATGGCATGGACACCAGAGAACTGAATGGCTGATCCCATCTGCAATCTGTCTCCGTGTTCTGGTTAAAACTACTCCCGGGTGTTGTTACAAACTTAACATTTCGAGTATGACCATCGTTTGACGTACTGTGGGGCACATACTGACAAAGTTATATACTACAATGACGTGCAATCTTTCATCTCTGGAATGTTCTATTGGCCTCCTATGTGCTATAAACAGTTATTTTTAGTAGAAGAGAATCTATATGGAGTATTTGAAAGTGGAGGTAGGTATAGAATTATTGGTTAGGTCCACGCATAAACGACCGCGGTCCGTACTACATATATTTGGACGCGTACCAAGTTGTGCTACGAGCATCTTGACCCTTCGAACACTGTTTCGATCTACTTAACACCACCGTGGATAGTTATCTACAATAGTCACCCAGACTGATTGACACCTCTCTGTCTTTTTGAAGCACATAACGATAGCATTTAGTGTTTGATTCTTGGTGTATCCAGTAGGCAGAATCGTCGCACACTGCCCGGGAGAAGCCAGACGTGGTACGTCATAACATGTACAGTACACCGATAGTCATCAAACTATGTCTACAAAATCGGAACCTTGAATGGTATGGTACTGCATGTACACCAGAAAACTGAATGGCTGATCTCGCCTACAATCTATTTCTGTGTCCGGAATTGGTCTGCTCTCAACTTTTGTTGCACACATACCATCTAAGTATGAACATCACTTGACATACTGTGGAAAACATACTGACCTGGTTGTGGTAAATGCAGTGTCATCTTTCATCCTTGGAATGTTCCATTGGCCTCCTATGTGCCATAAATAGTTATTAGAAGCTCCAAGTGGGTACCACGAGTTCACACATCCGAAATGGACAAATAGCCATACGAGGAACACGATAACACAAGTAAATCGATGATATCAACCAACTTTTCGTCGCTGTCACTGTTCCATAGAAATCGGAAGGAAAATGACCACTAGAAAACTGAACAGCCGATATCATGTGTAGTTGATTGGTCATAGTTTCAGGGTTAACTAACAGTTACCAGTACAGGAAGACCAGGATACTGTGATAGGACAAAAAATGACAGGCTAGAAGAGAGGATAAGATGATCAGACGTTGAAAAAAGGTTCGTTTCATAAATCTTTATTAAACAGCCACGCGAACCCTGAGTGGCATTTGTGCGCCCTTCTCGACTTCACCCTCGAGTGTCGGAACCATAATGAGAACTGCTTCCCTTCGAATCCTCTTCGTCTCGGGCGTTGGGGAGAACTCCATCTGTCCAACGATCTCAAAAAGGAATGCCTGGAGTTCTGCGTACGCGAATTTCCAGCCGATACATGCGCTACTCGTGGTGAAATTCCGGTGTTCAATGTCGGAAATAGAGTCCGAGGAATCCGAAAGAGGTGAGCGAATTAATTTGTTAGATCCATGCAGGACGGGCCCCTCGCATATTACACTCACCGTATACCACCTGAGAAAGTCAGGCTGGGAGGGGTAAGGTAAAACATTCATGAGAAATCACTCAGTGGAAGACGTGCAAGGTGGAGTCACGTACAGATTGCCGATAACGCCGACAGATGTTGATGTCTTGATGCCGGAGTCGAGCCACCGTTCCGGATTGAACTTGTCTGCATCGTGACCAAAGATCTCTTTGTTCCTGTGCGGCCGACGAATACGTCAGCGGTCCGAGCAGTAAATAGACGCACAGGTACCCGACTCGGAGAGACAGGGACAGTTACGGGTACTCATTGCAAGCGCTCAACACAGGAAATGCACTAACCTGTTATAACCGTTTATACTGGTCATAATCCGCTGACCCTTCGGGATGGGAAGCTCTGTGATTATTTCACCCGTAGTGGTGGTGATGGGCTTCGATAGGGGAAGCACATCATCCCGGCCCGCGTATCTGTACGTATTCACTGCCGCAGGGTGGTACCGGAGCGTTTCCTGGAACCAAAATCAGATATCGCTCCCATTTTGACAGCGGGTATTCGAATCGGACTGACTTTCAGGACTGCATTCAGGTATGGCATGGCGTCCAGGTCCGTTTGAGTGTATGCGGTTTGGTCACGGGACTGCAGAGTCTGTTGCACTTGCCTGATTTCTGCTCTGAGCTTCGTTTGGAAATCGGGGTGGCGCGACAGCTCGAGTAACATCCAACTAAGCGTGTTGGCGGTCGTATCGTGCCCTGCTAGGATGACCACCCTTTGTGAAAATGTCAAGAGGTCTGTCAAGTACATTGTCTTTGTGCCTCACCGCATGAATCCCATCATCTCTTCATCGTTCAATCGAAGTTTTACATCTTCGATCGCGTTAGCTTTGACTGTATCAAGGGACATTGATGAGCATTGCATGTCCAGTGTACTGCTGCTTTAAGGCACACCTAGCCGACTCATAATGTCGTTCCCGTGACCATGTCCTTTCGACTTCTGGGAAAGTAGTTCTTTGGCAACTTGAGCAGAGAGTTTGGCCGTATATCGAGCATGTCCAAGTCTTTTTGAAGGAAAATGATCGCCGATCCATTCACGCGCTCTCCTAGGTACGTAAGCGATAATATTTTGCAAAAAGACCTGCAATTTAGACGGTGATGTTAAGAGTCCCAAACTTCGCGCATTCAGAGGTTTTGTTTTTAAGAAAGTGAGGCGTGCTTACAGCAAGGTTCCATATGCTTTTCCAAGCTCATTTTTACCGTGTTCCAAGGTTTGGAATTGATAATCAAAAGCCACTATACTTGGCATATTTAGGGTAGGTATGACATCAAAACTTGGTGAACGTACCTTCACCAATGGCATCCAAGGTGCACCGTGAAGCCCAATGGGATATATTCATAACGCTTGAGTCCTCCCCACTAGACGATATGATATCCTTCCAGCTCTTGACCATCTTCAAGTGGTCATTAATCATTTACAGCCTTGCGAGAATATCGATTTCATACCCTCGCTGCACATCCCGAGAAGACTGGTTGATAGTACCTGGCCTCAGGTCCGGAGAACCCCGGCAACATGATTTTTCGTTGCCGTTTGTGTGTTTCACCTAAGGTTCAAATAATTCGAAAGAACACATAAAAGAATTTAGGTTCGTAGGACCTTGTGTGCCATTATATACGTACCGTCTGCCCAAGGGATGCCTTTGCCGCTCGTGAGGCGTGTTATCTCCTTGCGTTCCGGTTGTTTGGGGAAGTGGTAGCCCGAAGTCTGGTAGATGTATTGGATGGCTTTCACATCGGAAATGAGGAGGCGGTCTTGCTGGTTGGCAAAAGAGCTTGTGAGGATGCAAAAGGAAAAACAAGCGCATGACTTACGCCAAAGAGTCCTTTGAATCTGACGATATCCCCGTATTTGGCCTGCCATTCAAATTCCGTCTGAAGACGCGGTCATTTGACGATAGGACACCTGATAGAACATGAGGGGTGACTAACCTCCGCAGCCTGACCTTGAACAAGTTGTACAAGGTTTCCTGTTTACACCGATGTTCGCATGAGCTTCGATTTACATACGAATGGAGGAAAAATACACTACCAAAAATGAAAGACGGCGATTCCGGGCCAGGTATATGAGCAACAGAGATGCGCTTCAGGCGTACATAAAGACGATATAAAATGGTCGATATGAGAACGCCAAGGAAAATATTCGATGTTGAAACACTCATTGACGGGGAGTAATGGGGGCTAAGCAGCATCAACTGACAGTGGCTCTTATAGAAAGTCGCTTAGATATTTTTGAAAGGGAAGACCCTTCCTGAGAGAAAGTCGTATGCAATTATGAGTTCTGTGGATTGTTTACAAAAATGGCGGACTTCGGAGGAGAGCCAAGCGATATATATGGATAGGGTATGCTAATTGAAGAATGTTGCCAGGCGTCCGTGTATCTTTAAGTCCGTAAATGTCGTACATTTGTCTTCGCTGATGACCAAATACGACTTCTTTATGCCGCGCAAGCAGACAGATTGCGATAACGTACCTCACGCGACGATATCCCGTGGATCCAGCAAATTATCATATGCTACGATGCCGTTGTAACCAGGCCCCAAAGTTATCAAAAAGCTTACCCGGACGTCGAAGAGCGAAAAGACACGAGATGAGTAAGGTCATTCGCAGCAACGAGAGTACACCGTAGGAAAGAGATACCAAAGCAGCAAGTCCTGTGTCGTTCTTTTGTCGCAAGTCCGGCTTCCAGATTTAACCTGGGAAATCAGGTTCAGAGCTAACCCGGCCAGCTTAATTTCCAGAATATTATGAGTTTGAGAAGCATAAAAAGTCAGATATTGGACACGTGACGGGTGTTTTCTGCGACATTTGTCCCGATCAGCCTTCACATGGAATTTCTCTCCCAGACTTACGTAGCGCTCCGAGGACCTACCGGCGCGCCTCAGACGCCCCAGGACACAATCAACAGGCTCAGCGACCGTTTGTCGCCGGCCACACTCCTTGCTGACCGAAGGGCAGCAGTGCTCGCCTTGAAGGGCCTTTCTCGTGATTGCAAGCGAGATGTCGGTGATCGCGCGCTCTCTGGGCTCTTGGAGGTGCTCGCAAACGATGCTGAGGTGGACGCAGACATAGGAAAGGCCGTTTTGGAAACTCTTCAGCTTCTTTGTAGCGCGGAAGACGGAGATGTAGCGTCGAAGGAGCTCGGATTTAAGTACACTGATCAAGTGCTGACGAATGAGAAGACAACTCATACGTTACTCTCCTTACTTGGAGATCAAAACTTTTATACACGCTTTGCGACATTGCAGTATCTTTCGACTCTTTTGCACAATAGACGTCAAATGGTGCAAGGTTACTTTCTCAAGTCAACCAATGGCACTCGAAATGTTGTGTCCGTGCTAGAAGACAAGCGGGAGATTATCAGAAATGGTGGGATCTTCATTTCTGTTTCACACTTGGATAATATAGTTGCTCATTGGACTTGCAGAGGCAATTGTCCTAGTACAGGCATTGACGTCACAGAGTCCTGATATCCAAAAAGTTCTTGCTTTCGAGGGTGCATTCGAGAAGCTCTTTAACATTGTGAGCCAAGAAGGAGGTGTTGAAGGTGGAGCTGTAACAAGCAGTGCTTTGGCTTGTGTTGATGGTTTACTTCGGTTCAATTCTTCCAATCAAGTAAGTTATCTTTTGCTGTCTGAAAATGTTGTTTAAGTGCTATGTATAGAGTTATTTCCGTGAAACGACCCTGCCGCCACTTCTGTGTTCTCTTTTGCTCTTCCCACCGAATATTCAAATCCGTGATCCTGCTCCCCAAGAATTTGCGCTACAATTTTGGGACAATCAGAAGCAAAATAACGCTTCATTGGTAGTGGGTATCATCGGAATGCTCGTGGGACCAAAGGGTGGCAGTGTGAGTATGAAGTACATTATTAACGTACGTATTAAGATCTTACCTTGAGCCCCAGGAAGCAATAGCGTTTACAAGGTGCCTGATCGAATTAGCTCTTGCATCTAATGCCCCTACCTCTGTTAAGACACAGGTTGGTCATGGATGACTGTATTTATGAAATGAAGACTTATAATTCTATTCAGAGTCTTCGACTTCTTCCCCCAAATTTGACTTTCCCGCTTTCAGAACTTACATTAACACCTTACATGCCCGTTCCTGAAACTAATGGCGAAGAATGGGATCGGTTAGAGCCAGCGTCTGCACTCGACGTCTTGGTGGAGCTTGCACTGCATGGGGAGTACAACGGGCTGGAAAGCGGAAAACGCAACAAGGAGGGTCTGGAGTTGAGGGCCGCGGCGGTTTCAGTCTTTGAGGTGAACCCTCTCTGCAACTGATTATTCGAAAGCCTTAGTGTTTGCATTCAGAACGTCGTTCAGAAGGATGAGATTCGGCGAGCTATTTTGCAAGCAATGATAACTCCTGAAGGTCCGTCTATCTAAGTCTGTGGTATATACCCATCATTCATTTTTTACGTCTAGGCTCGTCCGGACCGGTCCCGATGACGCCCCTTCTTCACGCTCTCGTTGCGCCACCAAACACAACATCCGCACTGGATCTGGCTAGTGTAACATCCACCCACCTCGCAACCCTCGTCTTCTCGCACCTTGTCTGTGCTTCTTCACGAGCGAAAGCTCTCGCACGCACTATCATGCCTTCTCCAGTGTCAAGTCTCTCGGATCCCAGCGCGGGTTCTTTCTTTGTGCCTGCGGACGGTACACCGCCGGCCCCACCACCGCCATCCGAGGAAGAGGATGACGAGCCTCCACAATCTGTTTTGCACATTCTTAGCGAGAATCTATCATTGTCGTTCCTGTCCCGGTCACGCGCGAGCGCCTCGGACTGCGAGTCGAGAGAGTGGGACAGACTTGTGATTGGGTACTTGTGTCTGCTCGCGCAATGGTTGTGGGAGGACCCTCAGTCGGTTCGTGAGTTCCTAGATGCGGGTGGGTTTGGCACTGTGCGTCGTTGTATCTTACCCTTAAGGCTTATTCTCCTAACGCACCTGCCGCCCTTTTTCAGCTAGTAGAACCCATCAATCAAACCACAGAGACAGACACTGTTATACCCGCCTTATGCGCCTTCCTTCTCGGAATATGCTATGAATTCGATCGCGAGCCGGGAGAGATTACAAGGTAGGTGAAGAAACAATGTATTTCTGATTCTCATGGATAGAGATTTAGAGCAACTATATACCCCATATTGAATCGCCTTGGCGTTGATACCCTCGTTGGACGCATGGCCCGACTCCGTGAAGATGAGAGGTTCAAAGCCGTGGGCCCTGATACCGTCGTTTTGCCATACCCGTATGCATCTCATCTTCAGCCGTCCTTGAGACCTGAAAGGGAAGATGAGGGAGAGATTTGGTTTGACTGGGCCTTTGTTGACTTTTGGAAGTCAAATTATTGTTCCTTGTTCTACTCCATTTTTTTGACGTGCACTATATTGTTTTATTCCTAGATACCATCCAGCGCGGATTATCAACTGAGCCTGACCAGCTGTCATCATCGGCGTCAGGTGTGTTGTTTCTATCTTGGAACAATAATTAGAATTTATCATTCGCGTTATTTGTAGGACAAAATGCCGAATCAGCGATACTTGTCGCGTCCCTACGTGACATGATTCGCTCGCAGTCACAGGAGATTGAGGCTCTGCAGCATAAAGTCAAGGAGCTCATAACGGCGAACGATGAAGAGGTCGCGATAGTAAATGCGCAAGTGAAATCTCTATCATTGGAACTCCGGCAAGCGGAAGAAAAGCAGAAGGACACCGAGAAAGAACAAGAGGATTTGTTGGTGTTGTTGGATGAGATGACGAGTAAACGAAAGAGAGACAAGGCTAAGCTGAAGGAACTTGGGCAGGAGGTGTCAGAGGACGAAACGGAGGACGATTGCCACGACGACGTGTAATTGTGTATAGTCTTTGATGTATTTGGGCTGTGTGTCGTCAAGGTTTTGTTGTTCATTGTCACTGTGGCTGGGAAACAAAGATGACAAATGGCATCAGACTGACACGATGGTCATCATTGTTACCTCTGGCTACATCTTCAAGTCAAGGTCCCTGCCTATCGCAGCTTTTCACCGCTATTGTTTCATACCTGATATGTTTAGATTGAAGTTGGTATGATACTGGGTTTTGTTCGAGTGTCATGATTTGATTTCACTTGTTGAACCTGCCACATGTCGTTGGATACGAACAAGAAGCCTTTATTATGACCTTGGCCTGCTGCATTCTGCTTGATTTCTAGTGTCCGGTTCTATTGTTACCTGCACAATGTTCCAGTTCACTCTTGTGTCTTTGCTTGACATGAATGCTGCGGCATGATTTTCCTCTGCTTAAAAGAGTACGACTACGTAACGAACTGCATACTTTCCCGACCTCATGGATTATTATCACAATACCCCCATCGTTGATCCTCCAAAATACGTTTCAGCAGTTCCTTTTTTCCTGCAAACGGAGTTCAAACCGGTTTTCCAGATGACTAGGAAATATTGGTTGGCCCTTGCTACTAGAACGAAGGATGGAGCAGGAATGCCGTTGAGGACACCTACCATGTATCTCATAATATACCCATACCCACTACACCAAATACCCACGGATCCTCTGCCCACGATCACTCTCAAGCCAGAATCCTCCGTAGGTTCTGTCGTGGCCTTTCACTTTTTGGAGACACATGGCGAACTATTTCTTTTCGTCAGAGCAAGGTACGTACCTTATACTTATGACTCTTGTGCTCATCTATCCATCTTCATTCGATAGACATCGGTCATCAGGTCAGCTGGGTCTCTCTTTGGAATTCCGCAATTTTCGACAGGAAAAGAGAGAGTTTATCGAGCTTTTTTCCTTGACTCACTGGAGTGCGCCTATAGATGAGGGCGCAGTGAGGATCACAAGTAACATGAACTTTGCAGCCGTCTTGGCTCATCACCCTCGTAGAGATCATCCGACATTTTTGAGCATTATCAGTCTGCGTGACCGACGGCTGCTCAATGTGAGTGCATTTACCTGCACTTTCTTGTTTCGACCGAGTTGACAAATTATATAGGGTTTCTCTACTAATCCTCGCCGCTTGTCGTCTTTCACATTTCTAGGGGGAAATGATCCGTGTTTCCTGACCTCAAATCCGGAAGAGTTCTGTCTGGACATTTGGGTCATAACACAGGATTCTCAACTCGTTAAAACAGCAACTCTAGGACTCCCTCCTCTTGCTCATGGCGCAGTCTGCACGCTCCTCGATTGTCGTCCTCTTGAAAGCACAGACCCTGATATATACGAGGGTGACCCTTCCATCATCGTTGACTGCACCCTTTCATACCGGGAGCAGCCAAGCGCCAGGTTTTGTCTGTTGATCAAGCTCAGATATCTCACTGAGGTCTACCGATATGCAGTTGGCTCTCAGGTGCATCGTACTTGTGCATGGACTGATTGGGGCGTTCAACATGCTTGGATATATGATGCTGCACACGACGTCCCCCAGAACTTAAACAGCGGTCACACATTCACTACTCAAACTCCCCCTATCCAAGCACCTCCAACCGCACCACCCAGGACTGAAAGGACATCCGATGGTAATATCGTGACTATACATAGTTGGAAGCCTCCTCCCCCTGGCGTTGTCGTCTCTTTATGGGACCTTCGTAGACTCTTGGTACCCATGCCTAAATTACTTCAATTGGTTTCAACGGTTCCGCTCAGTAATCTCTTCCGTAGCCACATATACGCAACTCACATCGAACATCCTCCGACGTATCGAGTGAGGCTAGCATCCGGAGCCTACCCAATAAGTTACGAAGGTTTAGTTGGGGAAATTGATGTAGGTGCTCCCTTCTTTCTGCTGGCCTCGACTAAATGAAATGACTTAGCCACAAATCTGGGCTCTCCATTTCCTCTTCACGCGGGGCTTCCCTGACTATGCCAAGAATACTCAGTTAAGCCCTTGGGCTATCGAAGGGCTTAGGGCACAGCGACTTGAACACGAACGCAATGGTAATCAGAGTCTACCCCCTTCGGCCTTCGGGTCCTTCTTTCCATGATGGACTTACCCGCTCTATCCGGCCGAGTCGCTTCGTAGGACACTAGCAATAAGTCATACCTCGTCCTACGATGCAATTTGAATGGTGAAACGTTGAACGTTGAACACTTATCTCCACATACTAAACATCTTGCGAGCGCAGCATGGGCTACATAAATACCCTAATGGATTCTGGTTCACACTAATTATTGTATCGACCATGATGGACCTTGCAGTTAAGCATTAGCTAGTCGTATGTAAATCCACCTGTAAATGTCACGACTTTTTTTTTCGTCTCGTGAGGCGCACACGTGACTGACTATGATACGCGTTCGACATCTGATCGCGTCATTCTTCAGAGTGATTCCGTTCCCTGCCGATTGTGCCAAAAAAGAAAAATCCGAAAACTCAATGTTACAGCATAACTCCAGAAAAGTTGAAATCGTGACATATCATTGCACTGGCTTGTGTCTCTCCGCGTGACAGGTTATGATGGCGAATAAAGTCCATCACAACCATCACTATGTGCCTTGCTTCTGCTTTCCTATCTCTAAATGCCAGACTTCTTACAGACGCCGGGCCTCACAACCTTTGGCACTGCCGCTGGTACTGTTGCTGTTCCTATGTAGTGTGAACAGCCTGTCCTGACAAAGTTTAAATTCCCAGGTGGCCGTAATTACGATTACACCACAATATACGGCCCCGACAAACCAGGAGAAGAAGCAAAGGAAAATGCACGCGTGTGGAATGTCTACCTCGATGAAGCAGAGAACTATGATGCGGACATGGTCCAAGGCTTTCGAAACATCATCGATGGTTTACTAGTTTTTGTGAGTTGTTGCAGGTTGCATATTCCTGTATCGCATCTTCTGAATCAGAAGTAGGCGGCCTTATTCTCGGCAGTCGTGACGACATTTGTTGCCCAAACATCTCAGGCACTTCAGCCAGATAACGTACAGATTATAGCATCACTTCTCCTCGAAAACAATCAACTACTGAGAGCTGCTGGAAATAGGACCAGCATAAGCGCCGTTCCCGCCGCAGAGTTAGGTCTTGGAAGCCAGACTTTTACCTCGATCGATGTTTGGGTCAACGGATTATTTTACACTAGTTTGACGCTCTCATTGTCAACCTCCCTTTTGACCGTTTTGGCTAAGCAATGGATTCAAGTTTGTACGCTCACCTCTATCTATGTCACAGTGATTCAATACACTCAACAGGCTTACACTACAATTGTTCCTGGCGGGGCCAAAACTCGTGCTTTGATTCGCCATTTTCGTTTCCAAGGGCTCATAAAATGGAAATTTAGCGACGTAATTGAGAGTCTTCCTTTGGTTCTCCACAGTTCGGTTGCTATTTTCCTCATTGGACTTGCTCTATACGTTTCCCAGTTGTCGTCTCCGATATGCGGAGTTGTTTCTGCTATTACTGCCCTCACCTTTCTCTTTTACATTGGGACCTCCATGCTCCCGGCTTTTGACATTAGTTGTCCCTACCGCATCCCTTTCATGTTCTCTCTAGCTCAAATTCTCTTGATTGGCTTCCGCACGGCAAGATACGCCTTCTTGCTCCTTCGGTATCCGGGTCGATCCAACAACTTACCACATGTAGTGGCTCATAGGTGGCGGGAGATGTCAAAAAGCTCTTTGAAAATGTCAGAGAATCACGAAGTGTTTGCTGAAGATGGCACTGTGTTCGGTGTCCCCAATCACCTCGCTTGCGATTCGTTAGGTTGGGCATTCAATCACTCATCAAACCACACAGTCAAAGAAGTTGTCATCAAAGGCACTTGTGGTTTGTTGGACGAATGGTCCTCCAAAATCCAAGTCACCTCCTACCTTTCTAAAGTTTTGATCTCGAGCTCAACACAAAACAACCTTCTTCTTTCCACGCTTTTATATTCATTGTCCCAGTTGCCTCATATGTACTCAACGCTTACCACGGAGGAAGAGGTCGGAAAAAGCACATACGGTAGACTTGTTGAAAATCTCTTCAAGATCTTTCTGAAATCCTTGTTGAACGAAAACAGTGCTGATTCGGAAGTTTGGCGAGACGAGATAGAAGGCGCATTGATAGAGTCTTACGGAGAGGCAGTCAGGAGAAGGTATCGTGCTCTATCCAGACGACTCATCGATTGGGGCCTTCCACTTGTCCAATCTACACGAGGTCGCCTGATATTGTTTTCTTGTGCTCAAAAAGGAGACGCAGAGGACATTCGCGATTTAGTAGATCGAGGGATGGATTTGACCCAACGTGATCGCCCCGATGGTTGGACTGCTTTGCATTATGCAAGTGTCTCTGGCAATGTGGATGCAGTCGCCGCCGTATTAGAACAAGAGCCTACTTTGATATCTGAAGAAGCAAATCGTCGTACAGCACTTGATCTTGCAATTACCTTGGACAAACCTAATGTGGTGGAATATCTTCTAGATCGTGGTGCCAATCCACCTTCCGAAGCACTCCACGTTGCAACGCAGTCAGCGCTCAGCCGCCCAGACAGATGTCCGTCGATCGTGACAGTTTTTCTGGACCGCGGATGGGATAGAGTAGCTAAAGATGCGCATGGGAGGACACCTTTCGATATCGCGCGCAGCCAGGATTGCTACGCAATTGCCGAGTACTTGGAACATTATCAGACCGTCAGCCTCCCTCCATTCTCGATTGCATCTTTCAAACCCAATGGACTGGCGACGTAAGCTTTCAATCGTCTCGTCCGAAAATGAAGTGATTGTTCTTCCCGGACGGATACGGTGGGCCTCCTATCAACCATGGTCTGAGCTTGTTGTCTTTGGTACTACCGCCTGTCCACCAGCTATTTGGGGCCATGAGTGACTAATATCCGAATGATCCTGCACTAATTATGAACATTGTAACAGAGACCGAATTAGGTGTATATGATCAAGGCGAGTATACTATGTGTATAGAGAGACAACTCGAAACACAGATACTGATGGAGTGGGTAGATCGGTTACTCATCCAGACGTTAATGCTAGCTGTACAAGGAGAATCCAACTAAAAGGATTCCAACAAAAAGTAAGATGACGATGTGTGGGGATTACGATCTGCTGAAAGACAACCATGCATGTCCTGATTCATAATCGCTGTAGACAAGGTCTACATGCACAAGGTTTCAGGTTGAAATCGACTTGGTATTGAACAGGGCCAACGTACCGATTGGCGATATGAAATTGTGCACTAGATGGTGCACGTTTGAAGTGTACGGATTGAGTCTCGCCGTGTTTGATCTTGTGATCTGGTCATTGATACCTGATTCGACATCATGACCTTTCTTCCTGTTCGGTTTCAATGGTGGGAGGCTCGTGAGAGTTTCTTGCTCATCCGCCAAAGACTTATCCGTCGATCCTGTACGGTCGGGCTCATCCAAGACACGAACAGCTGATGAATCAATGTAACCAGTTTTATTATCCATCCCGAGCTGGAAGTTGTTACTGGGCGAAGGGTCGAACAACTTGGAGCTGACCACTGGAGCACCATAGTTGAATAAGGGCCTTGAGTGTTGTGTTGCGTTTGTCAATGTAAGCTCATTACGTGACCCGTAGCTGGCCCTGTACACGTCACTGTTTCTGGATTTGCTGCGTTTGCGTTCATCGCGAGCTACGATTTCGCCTTCGATAGAGCGAGGGAAAAAAATCTTTGATGTGTGGCGGTAACTGAACGATTCTATGAAAAAGTCGGGGTAACATACCACAAGAGTTATTGTTGAAGAAATCGCGCAACCAAATCCTGCTAGCATCACAAGAAAATCTAGATGTTGATCAAATCAGTATTATGCTAAGGGTATCTATGAACTGCCCACCTGTCCAAAACATGTTTTCGTTTATATGATGATGTGGTCGTATACCATCAATACCAAGAATCAATATGGGGATAGTGAACAGGAAGCGGAAGAAAACACGAATGATCTGTTGTGGAACGTTGAATCAATGTTTAATGTCCACTGCTTTACTACAAGCGACATACATTCATTTCAGAAGACTTGGTTAGGCGCACAATTATATTCTTGTCGACGTTTTCTCTACGCTGAGGGAAGTGTTAGTGTCAAATCGATCTGATAACGTCAAAACCGGATACCAAGTTATGAAGAAAGCTTGGGAACATAAACCTTGATCAATTCAATACAAAACACTCATCAGTCTTCTGATCATCACCGAAAGACTATAAAACTCACAAAATGGGCGTGAACCAAAGTGTCAGCGATAAGCTACCCATGCTTCCTGCCAAAAATGTACATGCTTCAGACTGATTCCATATGCCTCCATCAGCGTGGCACATAATATAACACATGTCGACGACTAACTTTGAGTGGATCGGAACGAGTGAGAACGGTGATGATGGGCATGGACGTGATGGCGATAATTGACCCTGCGACCCATGTCTTGAAGTAGAGGCTGTGAAACCAATTTTGCTGGGTTCCGGAGCCTGCGTTGAGAAGGAATAGCCAAAAGCACAGTTCTAAGGGAAAACAAATGACGTATTAGACGGACAATCCATAAATATCATTAAACGCTGTCACCTTCCAAATGAGTGACCCTGTGGACATCGCCATGAAGATTTCAACATGCATCAAAAGCAAATCGCTACTTACATCTCCAAGCTCCATCCAATGGAGAGACATAGCATCAAGGGGAAGTTGAAAGTTCGAAAAAGAGGGCTCCACCTGTCGATGGGTTTGGGAATAACTAAATGTAATGCATGAAATAGGCCGCCTGTGTAAATTAAAGAATGCCTTACTTCCGTGGGGAGAAAAATCGAGAAAGCCTTCATGGTACTTGATGGCCGAAAGACCGATTGAGTACGACGCTGTTAACGGAACTGATAACAGATATGAATACTAGCAACGACGGGATAGAATCAGTATTTTTTCAGCCCGAACAATTGCTTTGGTTGGCTGCACCGTCATAACCCTTTTAAACGTTCCAATGGATTGATTCCATCTATAACAACAAATGTTTCAGAGAGATACATCACCACCGTAGTCCTACTTACCTGAGGCACTTGAATTTATCAAATGACCACAAGTGAAAAATAAGGAACATCCCCACCTATGCAGGCTCTTCGTCAGCTTCCGAAGATGCTCTATGACAGAGACGTACCAACGTCGAAAGAATTGCCCATACCAAGAGACTTGCAGGGGAGAGATGAGACATGGCGAGGGAAGACCGGACAGACAACCTTGGGGAGGAAGGACAAGGTTTGAATGAAGCTGAAGCCTACAAAGGTTAGATCGGATATATCTGCAAGAAGACATGTTATGCCATATATATGAAGACACAGCTATTCCACAAAGAAAATCAAACATTTGATGCAAAACGGGGGCATCAGTTGCAGAGACAGGTATCCTATTGATCGGTCAAACATAAATCACGTACATACCCATGGCTGCCAAATTGTGAAGCTTCGACACCTGATCACCAAAAACCGCAACAATCCGGCCAGGCATATTGACAACTCCCCGCACTAACATGGCATAACAAGTCAGTCAGGAACTTATGCTCATACTTACCTCTTAGCTTGACCTACCTCTTTCATATTTGTACGTACCTATTAACTTACACTTGATGTATATATGTTGTATTGCTGAAGGTAAGTTATAGGGGAGTGGTTTGACGCACGATTGAAGCTAATGTACAGACAACAGCGAGAAGTAATTACAACGGTGACCAATAGCAGCATACTATACAAGGTGGGTCTTTGACGTGTGTAACGTCATAGCTAGGAATCATTCAAGAAGGAATGCTTACCATCTGTGCACGTAGACCTAAACAACAACCCTATACCACTTGGGTGCGGCCTTGACATCGAGGGCAATACGAAAGGCGTCAACGAGTTTCATATCATCCACAATGTCCATGTCCTCTTGTGTCTTGTTGCTCGCAAGAACAAAACACCATTTTAGGCGTCTCGGGCATTCCAACGTAGGATCACACACTGTAGCGAATCGGCGATGGTCCTGTGGCAACTGAGAGGGTATGTTAAAGATAGCCAATTGTTGTCTTTAATCTCGTGTAACATTTGGGCAAGGACAACGTTTGTCAGTCCAATTCTCGAGGTCCTCTAGCGTCATAGCCCACCCTCCCTAAGACCTGTAAAGGTGCACGTCGTTTCCCCGCATCTTTGCGACGAGTATAAAACACAGGAGGAGAGGGTCATTCGATGAGAGGTATTCCGGTGTTGTTTCGCTTCTCACTCTGCGCTGGTTCGACTTTGCCCGTCGTTTGTAGGGCTCAGTGAATAAGTGGTCCATTGTTTACACGTGTATATATACAGTGTTAATAAACTGTTATTAACATCGCTTACCCATCTAGGTCGTATATCCCATGTAAATAAATGTGAATATTTCAGTGAATGACCAGTTCAGATTTTGATGCCTTTGAGATGTGCGAGAGGCCCTCTCAGACCACAATCAATTAGGGTCTAGTGTGGTCTAGCGCATCACCACGTGTTCTGCGTTGCTAGGGCTCGCCCTGCGTCGCCCAAGAAAAATTCTTACCAACTCTCTCCCAAAGCTCAATAATGCCCTACGCAGCACCAGAGTCAATCTCTTCACAGGACCTGGATCAGGTCTTAAAAAGATTACAGCATCTCTTGAAACATCTGTCTACACAGTTACCCCTGCTGAGATCATCTACAGAATCCAAATATGGCTTGTCTCTTAATTTTGAGCTAGATCCTGATTTGCTCAAGAAGGCAGGAGATGAAATTTGCATACTTGTTGAACAACTTGAACATATTTTTGGCTGGAAATCTTGGACTACTGGTGATGGTGTTCTGCCTATTCTTGAGAGAGGTGAGCCAATTTGTGCTCTTCATCCACTTCTTGAACATTTCTGCAAGAAATATCCTGAATAACATCATCAAAAAGTGGGTACTCAATGTTGCTATAGATGCTGAAAAAGCATAAGAAAATCATGGAGTGGTGGTATGCATACCCTCAGCTGTATTCAATAATTTGTGACAAATACTTATATTATAAGTACTAGATACCCAGCAAGTCAACATGAAAGCATGCACTCTCTCCTGAAGTTGTTGAGGCATTGATGAAAAAAGTCAAGCCATCAGTACATATCCCATATCTTCAGGGGTATCAAAGTTAATTCCTTCTATGCAGATTTGATCTGTCTACCAGCCAAATTCTGCACTTGGATGCAATCCTAATAATCTTATGGGCTGCCTAATAACTAAATTTGTTAGCAGTTCAGGAAAAATGTCTTGGGGATGTGTTGCACCTGAGTGTCAATTTAAGGCACAAGAGAATGCATCTCTTGGTCATGTCTTGAAGCATTCATCAAAGTGAAAATTCCTTGCTATTTATAGGCCTGAACTGCATCAACAAGCTATACAGGAGTCAGTTGATGGTGCTCTTAGTGCTCAGCTTATAGACTCTAAAGCTGAACAGTCCATTGCCAGCTCATCTATAAACTTGAAAGCCTGAGGCATCATTTCAATCAGAGGCTCTGAGTAGACATTCCAAAAAGGCTTTACAGTCCAATAAACTTGAACTTTGTGCTGCTGGCTCCAAGCAAAAAAATGGAGAAGAAAAACAGTTCCAGATTAAAGTTGATCACATCATTATGTGGCTCATCTGTGTTTCTGGTCTCATCCCACATATTCTGGATACTGTGGAGTGGAAAGAGCTTATAACAACACTCAATCCTAAATATAAACCTATTTCAAGCAACACATTTGTGGATAATTATATTCCTTGAGAGGCTGTACTTCTTCATAACTTGCAAACCAATCTTTTTGAGCAAGAACATAGTTTTACATTAACTTTTGATGGAACAACAAATCGGAAACCTCAGTCTCTGTATACTGTCTATGCAACTATACCTTTACATAGAATTTATTTTCTAGATGGCCATGAGGGATTAGATGAGCATCACACTACTGAATGGATCCAAAAAAAGCTAATGAAGGTAAGATATGAGTAAATTCATTGAAATTAATATTAATAGACATCATTTGTCAGATGCTCAAATCAATTGGGATTAGTCATTGGGCAGCTATGTATTTAGATAGCACCAATGTCATCAAGGCATCATGATGAGAAGTGGCATCAGTGATTCCAACTATTCTCAATCTGTCTGATTGTATTCACCACTTGCACAACACAATCAAGGATATTACAAAGCTTGATGAATTCAAATCTGTAAGGAGTCTATTAAAATGAGCTTGTCAATAGATATATTTTGCTGATACAATGCTGCCACAGGGCATAGGAACATAACAAACACCAGAAGTTAAAATAAACATTATTCAAAGGCTGAAAACTGTAAGCCTTCTGATACAACAAGTTCTAAAAGTAACATCTCCTATCACACCAGAAGAAAAACAGAACAGACTAGAAAGAGGACTAGCAATATGTCAATACAATCAATAATAGTCTAAGTTACTACTATGGAAAAAGGGGGGAAGCATAGAGACAAAGAGGAGGGATCATGCTGTCATCAATCTGGATTGCTCTAGATCAAAAGATGCAAAATGCAGAATAGATCTGGTTCAATAATAACAAGATTGGAATGCAGAGATGAATGGAGGAGGATGAATGAATAGAATACAATGGAGGAATAAATGGAGGAGGATGATTGAATGGAATACAAAGGAGGGATAAATGGAGGAGGAGAAATGAATGGAATACAAAGAAGGGATGAATGAAAGGGTATGATTGAATAGTGGCACCAAGACAGGCATCCAAAAATGGAAAGTGGAATAACAAATTAGGTTAGACATGCTGGAAGGTTTAAGACAGAAGTTAGGTGACAAGAGTGGGCTATACACTGGAGAATAGGTATAAATAGGATAAGTAGAGTAGCAATTAGACAGGCAATTGATAGGCAAAGGCTCAGTGGTTCCCAGGGAGTGAATCACTTAGGCTGGAGTTTGTTGAAACTCTCTGCATTTCAGAATAGTCATATTTTCGCAAGCACCTCAACCTCAACCTCAAGTTTATCATCAAGCACAGTGCACAGTGTGAAATTGAGTGGATTGTCTAGCTATCAAAAAAGCCCCAGAACTATAGTAATACTCTAACCAAGTACTACATTGCTTATTAAACTTTTAGTTTTGAAGTCAATCATTAAGCATTTTAGCAAGTCTTCATACTCTACTGCTATGCTAGTGAGGAGTGCAAATTAGCTGATGATGATGAACCAGTTAGAGCGCTGATGTGCCCAAAATTTAGCTAATTGCTGTCTTAGTAAGCTGCACTTAGCCTTGTTTTATGTTGGGCTTGCAAAGTGCTGAGAAAGTCCTGGGCAGGTCCCAGTTACTTGGTCCTAAAACTGAGAAGTGTGGTATTGGGTTGTGAATACATTGCCACCAATAGTGGCAAGCAGTAAAAAGTTGGGAGAACAGTGAACAGAAGATGATAAGCATACAAAGCTTCTAATACTTAGCTGCTATTGCTAAGTATGTATGTGGAGAGCATGAGGTGGCAAATGTTGGTGCCAGCAATGAGAGTGTACCTGTATGACATTGTTAAGACATGAGTTGTGAGCCTTATTGCAGAGAGAGAAGTGAGACTGCTAATTGCTTAGCACCTCAAGTGAACCTAGAGGTCTGAACTGTGGGGCAAAAGAGGCTCAGTGCAATTGGATAATCTGCTACTGACAAAAGGTAAAATATTTATAGTAAGTAAAGATAGTGACTTAGTGAAGGGTTGGCAACAACTCTAATAGTTGCCACTAATGAAAATGTAAGCAAAGGTTTGTCGATGATATAATGCTACTCAGAGATGGTTATGTGGGCAGCTAGCTAAGGTGTGCTGCCAGGTAATATGCAAGACATCAGTCTTGTTACAGGATTGTGGCAAAGGTGGGTGCTAAATTGTAATGTGGTATTTTGTAATAGTAACAGAAAGTGCCAGCTGTTGGTTGGCTGTCATCATTAAATCAAAAAGGGATATAGTTGGAATTAGGCTGGAAGAGGAAAGTATTGCCAGTGGTGATTTGCTGATAGCAGTGGCAACTATTGGCAGAGTATGGAGGTGAGATGTGGGGATGGTGGTGTGACAGCCACTAGGAAGAGCCAGAGTGTTCATCAGATGTCAAGGTTTAAATGAGATGGCACATGCAGATAAAGAGTGTGATGTGTCATGTGATCAGGACACATCAAGTTTGGACTTAATGGGAGCATGCCTCATAAAGAAGGGAGCCAGTGAGCTGGTGGTGCCCATAACCTACCATGAAGTAGGCAGCAGGCTAGCTGGCATGTAGGTATTGTCCTGTGGCTTTTAGGTTTCATACTTGGATGCAAAGAAGAGATGGTAATAGATGGGAGATTTGTTAGTAGGGAAATGCTGGAGTCTTGCTGCCCTGGCCTAGTGCTAAATAGTGTGTAAAAGGCTTAAAATGCATTGAGCCAAGCTAAGAGCTCATCAGCACTGCAAAAAATTGGCAAAATACGTTTTAGTACTTACTAATCAGCAACAACAGCTTTTGATCCCTGTCTCTCTACCATTTGAAAACTTGTGATTGACTAAGAAATTAGATTTAAGGTGAATTATAAACATAGCACTGCTTTATGTTAAATTATTCATATTGGTCATATAGAACTCAAGGTTCAGGGAATGTTTATGAACTGTGCAATTGGCAAGTTCAATAAATTTGAAACAATCATTGTAAGAGTTTTGAGCACCTTGTAGTCACACAGGATAGAATCTGCCAAATTAGTAAGATTTCTATATGTAGTGTAAGTAAAAAGTATCTGCTTATCAATAATAGTAAATAGTTAGTTATGTACATATAATTAAACAATTAATATTTAAATATAAGTCTAATATAAAATAAAATAAAAGAAAGGAAATAATAAGGGATAGAGCCTCAAGAGGTTCTATGGATTACATGCCTCCTTTTTAAGCTGCTGTGTGGGCTAGGGAGAACAATCAATGGTAGTGGATACAATGTTGTGATATTATGAAATTTCAGGAGAAATGGGCAATGCTATGGAGTGGACTCTTAATGTAGGCAGCCTTAGTGAAGTCATTGAATTATCAATTAGATCATGCAGAGAAGTTGGTGCAGTATACAGCCAGTTTGGAGTGCCAGGTAGAGTATGAGAGAAAAGCCTGATAGCTATTATAACAGTAGAGGGGTCTAGAAGCAGCGATCCATGCCTAGCCTTTCTCTTCCACAGATGATGAACATTAGAGTCCATATCAATGTAGAAATGTAGCCCTTGGTTCATATAAAACTGCCATTGCTCCTCTTTCATTTCATTAATATTTTTTTTGTATGTCATATCATGTTATTATAAAGAGGAGGATTATAATTATAGAAATAAATATAATAATTCTACATTGAGATGGTAAAGCCTTAGGACAGAGACATATTTTTCTTGGATTGGCAAGATGCATTAGCTTGATGAATATATCAGCTCAATGCATGCCAAATTAGCTGCTGTAGTTGGCAAAGGTTAGAAAATTCAATGTTTGAAATAGGAATATGTATGTTTTCCTCAGCTTAGCAAAGTTAGTGAGGTTAGCTAGTTAACATTTTGGACAGGAAGTCTTGAAATTGGTCAGTTTTCAATACAAAAAGTTTGTATTTATTACTATAATGTCAAGGCTTGAATTAGTCATGTTATGGCTTATTTCTACTCACTACTATTGCTAGAAGGTATTTTCATTGAAAAAAGTGGAAAAAAAACTGTTATAACATTCCTAAAGTGCCAATTTCAGACAGAAAATAGCATTTTGCTTTATTTAAAGACTTGCTGTAATGGAAGTTACATATAAATAGCTTAGATGTTCACATTGTACAGACTCAGACCAGTCTTAGTCTATTGTCTATGTAGTTGACCCATAAAATAAGCTGCTTATGTCAGCAGCAAGCTACTTATACTCTAGTTATAGTATATAATATATGCAATGTAATAAAGTAAACTAATGTATATGTAATAATGTATGCTGATATACTTTTTGCCAAGTAATGAGTAAGCCTTGTTACATACTCTCCAATCAGACTGCATTGTAGTTTTTACATTAGTTGGGCAGCTATGGCATTGGCAAGTCTGGAATATGGAGGCTTGTAATATTTGTGTTACAATAAAACAGATAACTCAATGTAGCAATAAAAGTATTTATTCATGATTCAGTCTTTTTTATGTTAAGTGCACTTGCAGCAATATCAACCATGGTCTGCTCATATAGAGCTTTTGGAAAACATGCTTTGCATTTACCTCAAATGTTGTCAAGACATCTTTTATTCTCCTTGTTCTTCTTTCTTGTTTTGTCCTTTTTATATGCTGTGTAATAAGTGTATATGTTGAACTAGTATACTAATATTATTCTTATACTCAACATTACAAGCATTTAAATTGTACAATTCAGCAGGAAAACCTGTATTGAATGGTTGATGTGTACTACATTCTGTGTTTGTCATAGTCAATTTACTTACTCTCTTGATTGAAGATTGTCAGGAGACTCTTCTTTTTGACTCCTTTTTTAATCCTCCAATCCTTCTTTAGCTGTCATATTTGTCCTCTATATATTTCCTCAAGTTCTATTTGTTGGTATAACTTTTAGAACTCCAGCTGCACTTGTAAGGGTGACCTCCGGAGGTTGTGGCTAATCACACAACTGGCAGAGGAAAATCCAAAGTTTATTAAAAGGTAAGTATAACAGAGATAGTAGGTAGGTAATCACCTGGCAGAGGGGAATCCAAAGAGAACAAGTCTAGGATTCCCCAGAGCCAAGGGTCCAAAAATAGTGTTAGGAGTCATGTGACCAGATTATGTAAAGGACTGCTGGAGCAGTGGCAGAAGTCACATGACCTGATTATGTAAAGGACTGCTGGGGTCTGTGCTTTGTCAGCAGCTGCTGGGACATGTGCTGACAAAGCACACAGCCACTAGCCAACCCGGACTAAAAGTAAATAAATCAGTAGAATAAATGTAAGTATGGGAACACTGGAAAGAAGAGATAAGAAAGGGACAAAAGAGAGAGAACAAAAGGCACAGGAGTGTCTCCTGACAGCACTGAGTGCAGAAAAGTAATTTATTTACTATCAGATTTCCTAGCACAGCCACTTCTACTTTGGACAATCTCCAGATTTTCCTGTTCCAGGTTAGGGTTGGAGCTTTCTGTTGTTCTGTACAGTGGTTTCCATGCATTCAGAGTCTTAAAAGCATCACTTTTGGCATAGAAAGTCCTCAGAGTTGTTCTAAGATATTTCTCTGCCAGGTGTTGTAAGGGCAATCTCTGAGAGTTGTGGCTGTAACTAATCAATCACCTGGCAGAGAGAAATCCAAAGAGAACAAATCTAAGGTTTTCTAGAGCCAGGAGTTTGAAAATACTACTAGGAGTCACTTGACCTGATTAAGTAACTGACCATTGGGGCATGCACTGACAAAGCAGCTATTGGAACCAAGGCTGACATAAGGAACAAGGTAAACAAGGGTAGCAATAGGGAATAAAAATGAAAAGAAGAAATGGAAACAGGCGGTTCCCTGATATCACTCCCCTCAGAGTGTAGTGTCTTGATGTGCAGAGTAAAACAGGTCTTGGATTGCCAGGTTGGTCAAGGAGATGGGGTAGATGCCTCAAATAGCCTGGGGTGTATCCAAGTGAGTGTGGTGGAACTCCCTGATGAGGGCAGGTGCATGAACACTGTTGGTGGGCTTTCAGAAGATATCTTCAATCCTATAGCCCTTCCATTTTACCTTGTACTGTAGTTTGTGACAAAATAGATGGCTGTACAGAGTTTTCTCCACCTCATACTCCAGGCCATTTTCTGCCAGAATTGGGGGTGGTAGTGGTGGTGCTCGTCATCTAGGTATGGGGTCATCTGGGGTGAGGGTGAGCTTGACCATGTTGAAAACTGAGTGGAGCTTACACATTCTGAGGGGCAACCAGAGCTAGTAGACCAGGGAGCCCACCTGCCTTTCTACTAGGTATGGTCCAAGTTGGTGGTAAGACAGCTTTTTAGACAGTTAGGTAGTGGCAATGTCAGAGCCATCCAAGTACATGCAGTCTTTAGGCTTGTATGTGGGGGCCAGGAGCCATCTGTGATCAAAGTACCAGGCCATATTGTCCTTTGCCTTGGTCAGGGCTGCCTTGGCCTCCTCCTAAGTTTTGCACATCCAATCTACAAATTCATTGATGGACTCATTCTCCAATTGATGTCTAGAAGCTTGAAACTCATCCAGGAGTGACGTCCCATATCTAGGAGGAATGGGGGGACCATAGTGGTGGAGTGAACATGGTTATTGTACTAGAACTCTGCTTCTAGGAGGAGCTTGTCCTAGTCATCCTGCTGCTCATTGCAGAATAGGTGGAGGTACTATTTGAGCTCCTGATTAACTTGTTCAGTCTGACCATCAGACTGCAGGTGGTATGTGGTGGAGGTGTGGAGCTTGATGTGGAGGAGCTGGTAGAGCTATCATGTAAACTCAGCTGCAAACTGTGGACCCTGGTTAGAGATATAGGCATTGGAGAGGCCATGGAGCTTTCACACAATCTTCTAGTAGAAGTTGGCTGCACCCATGGCAGAGCAGGTTATGCGGGTTGGAATGAAGTGGGCCTGCTTGCCACACAGGTCCACTACAACCATGATTGCATTGTAGCTATGAGAGTTTAGTAGTTCTACAATGAAGTTCACAGGAGCTATACTTCAGTGTGCTGCAGGTACTAGGAGAGAGTGTAGCTGTCTGACAGAAAGATGATGCTGGGGCTTGGTCTAGAGGCACAGGTTACAGGTGCTGGTGTAGAAGCCAATGTATTGTGATATCTGGGGCCATCAGTAGTTACAGGACATGAGTTCCAGTGTCTTCCAGCAGCCAGGATGCCTGGCAATGCAGAAATCATAGTGCTGCTTGACGATGTGCCTCTGAAGCTCTGGATCATTGGGGACATAGATATGTCCATAGAAGGTAAGAAGGCTGTCTTGCAGGCTCCACTCCTCTGCACATACTGACTTGGTTTCCATGGTCTGCCCAGAACAGAGGGCCAATGCTGCCTTAGCTATGGAGTCCTCATGAATCTCTTTCTGATTGCCTGGACAAATGTCCTGAAGAATGTTGACCTTGTTTCTCTGCGTAGACATGCCCTCCAAGGCCTGGATTGCAAACAGTTCCAGGTGGAGGAGCACAATGTTGTCATTATCTCTGGACCCAGATCCATGATTTGCATATCAAGACAGTGCATTGGGCTTTTCCATGGTCTATCCCGGTTTGTGGAGGAGGGAGAAGTTGAAGTTGGCAAGGTACAGTGACCAGCAGGCCTGTCAGCAGTTGAGGTTCTTGGCCATCTGGAAGTACTCCAGATTCTTGTGGTCCATCCAAACTTCAAACTTATGCCGAGCTCTTTCCAGAAAGTGGTGCCATTCCTCTAAAGACTAGATGATTGCCAGCATCTCCTTGTCATGGATCTCATAGTTGCATTCAACAGTGTTGAGGCTCTTGGAGTAGAAAGTGACTGGATGCTACTTGCTGTCCTTTCAGGATTCCTGGGACAGGACTGCACCCATTGCAAAGTGGGAGCTGTCTGCTCCAAGGCAGAATGGGCAGTCATTGTCCAGGAAAACTAGGACCAGCTTGGAAGTGACAGTGGACTTGAGGGCATTGAATGCCTCTTGCTCCATGCCTCCCCACTTCCAGGCCACATCCTTTCTAGTGAGGTCAAACAGAGGGTATACATGATGTGAGAAATCTTGGATGAACTGCTAGTAGAAGTTGATGAAGCCCAGGAAGGCTTGCACTTCTTTCTTGTTCTGGGGTTCTGGCCACTGCACTATGCTGGCTACTTTCACTGGGTCCATCTCTGCTATTCTGTGCGAGATGATCAGCCCAAAGTACTTGATACAGATCTGTTTGAACTCACATTCCTCTGGCTTGAGATAGAGTTGGTGCTGGTATAGACAATCCAGGACAATCTGGGTGATATGACAATGTTCCTTTAGGGCTTTAGTGAATGAAGATGTCATCAAGGTATATGCACACTATGCTTTCAGTGATCAGATCCTGCAAAATATCATTCATCATTGTTTAGAAGGTGGCTGGACTGTTAATGAGCCCAAAGAATATGACAAGTGGCTCAAACAATCCACACTTAGTTTGAAATGCTCTCTTCCACTCATTTTCCTCCTGGATGTGCATGTTGTTGTAGCCCCATTGGACATCCAACTCAGTGAAGTAACAGGCATTCCAAAGATTGTTGATAAGCTTGGAGATGAGAGGGAGGGGGTAGCAGTTCTTGATAGTCATTGTATTGAGCATACAATAGTTCTGGACTAGCCTAAGAGAGCTATCCTTCTTCTTGATGAAGAATACTGGCAAGGCCATTAGAAACTTGGAGAGGCAGATATGTTCAGATTCAAGGTTCTTCCTTAGAAACATGTCCAGCTTGTCCTGCTTTTTTGGAGCAAGTAAGTAGACCTTGCAGCTAGTGGGGGTGGCATTAGGTGTCAGCTCAATGGCATGGTTCAACTGCTTGCACTCTGAAAACAAGTTAAATGAGGCCTTGAAGAAGACGTCCTTTAAGTTGTGCAGGTAGCCTGGAACCACATCTTGAAAGGCCCATATGGGAGCATTCATAGCAAAGGCCTGGGCTAGTCACTGGAATGTGGTCTGGCTAGCTCAAATCTCTTCAGGAGATGGCAGCATCTACAGAATGGTGGCATAGATGCAGTCTCCTACCTCAATAGCATCTTCTAGCTCCTCTGGGTCCCAGGCAAGTTGGAACTCTCCATTGTGGCTTTCTTCCTGCTTGGAGTACCTCCCACTGTGCCTGTCATTCTCATAGAGGGCCTCTCTATAAGAGAATGCTAGGAGCAGAGGATCTAGGAGGTCCAAGTATGCAAAGAAGAGATATCCTACTCAACAAGCCCAAATTGCTGCATGTTCCTGCTTTATCATGAGCTGTTCCTTCTTTGATTCCATGGTGCAAGTGGCACAGCATTGGTAGCACTGACTCATAGTTACCTCCTCCTTGGCCTAGTTGATCTCCAGGTTGTGCTCCCAAAGCCAGGGAAAGCCAAGGATCATCTCATGCTTCCCTAGGCTGGTGACCACAAAGATAGTCTGCTCAGCATGGGACTTGTAGCAGAGGACCAGGTCCACTACAGCATGAATGGAGCTGGCTTTGTTCAGGGTGCCATCAATATTATACACTGGAATTAGAGACAAGAGGGGTTACATAGTGAGTCGGTGGCACTCTACATAGCCAGAGTCCAAGAACAGCCCTGTTGCTCTGAAGTCGGAAAGGGTGGTGATATTTCAGATCTGCTGTGGATATTTGTAGTCACTATTTCAATGTCTAACCAGAGCAAATTTGTGGAGGAGGTTGAGGCTATTATATAGCATCAGAGGAGGCATTGCTCCCAGGCCAGAAGTCAGGGTTGGGATGAAGGAGGAGCAGGGGAAACCAGGGTAGTCACCTCAGGAGGAGGGAGTACATTAGAGGGGATGCTCACAGTGTCAGGTGTAGAGATGTCAGCAGCAACTGTATTAATCATGTCTACTAACAAACAAGCAAATTAATTTGCACTGGGCAATGGAGGCATACTGTTTACCTGTTGCCTCTCTAAAAACTCTCTTCTGCTGTCCCCCTTCTGCTGCATTCTTCTGGTGTTGTTCCTATACACACCTCCAAGATGGCAACATCAGGGGACAGAACTCCTGCCACATCATTGGCTGCTAGAAGTTGCAAAAGCAACTCCTTCTATTTCTCTGGGGCAAGGTAATGCATTTCTAGCCCAAGCTCTGCACAAAGTGCTTGGGTGTGCTGCAGTGCTAGCATAGGAGCAGGAGAGCAGATCATTGCTGGGACTCATCTACATCTATTGGAGCTCTGGGAGGTAAGATGGGGCACATAAGCTGCATTACCACAGAAGGAGTGAGCAGTGGGAGTGCATGAGTGCAAGGAGGAGTGATTGGGATGTGTGTGTGGAGAGCAGGATTAGCAGCCCAGCACAGGTCGTGCTTGGGCTCCATGAGCTGCTACTGGTCATGAGCCACCCAGTACCACAAAGCGACCTGGTTGTCAGTAGGGCATTCTTTGGCAAGGTTGTCCATGTATTCTGTGAGGGCAGGGTGCAGCTTCTTCTGAAACATCAGACAGAGTTGGAAGCCATCTAGGTATTTGGCCTGCTCCACTAAGGCCCAGAACACATCAATGTATTCATCCAGGAACCACTTGCTTTGTCCATACTGGTTCTTGTTGTAGAGGACCAATGCAGTAGTCTTGGCAAGGTTTCAGGAAAAGAACTCATCTCAGAACTCTTGTTCAAACTTGGCCCAGTCCATGAATCTGCTGATGCCTCAGAAGCATCAGAAAACCCTCATTGCATAGATTGCCACCCATTTGGACTTCATGTAGGATAGAACCCATGCAATCTTCAGTTTGTTAGAGAGAAAGTTATTCCACAGAGCTGGATATAGGTGATGCACAATTGGAGGAACTGCTCTTTAGATGCATAGTCGCTGTTATAAGCATTGAGGAGCATTGAGTGGAGAATATTGGCACATCCCTGTGCTGGAGGTGTAGTGCTCAAGATGGGAAATTGTGAGACTGGCATTGGAGGAGGCAGAGGTACAGCAGGGGCTGCAGAAAGACACTCCAGGAGCATCCAAAGTGAGTCAGAGATGGCTTTTGTGGTCTGATAGAGAGTGGAGAGCTCAGGGTGTGAAGGGTTAGGGAGGTCTGCATAAGTTGCACCTGCACTTCTAGTGGAAGCAAGCAACTTGTAATGCAGTTACTGAGCCTTTCACGCACTAGACTGTAAGTCAGAACCATCAATTGATTCTGGCTATGGTTGTGCAAAAAGACTACTTGAGGTTACATAAGTAACCTCACGACTTATATAGTAATTACATAATAACTAAGTAAAATAATAACTATAAAGTAATAATACTTTATACCAGTGCTGTAACGAGCACGATCCATTACATACCCCCCTCATGAGACCATCACAGGTCTCATTGAATAATTAATCAACAAAAAACAAATGAGACCATAGTGGGTCTCATCAATAAAAATAAAAATAAATTAAATGCAGGGTATAGGGTGGGAGATAGCGTCCCACCTGTTTTGCAAGTTCTTTCTAGCCGCTGAAGTTTTCCTCTCAGGTTACAGAAGTTTGCTATTAGGGACTTTGACAGTTCCCTTATAGCAGATACGACAGAGCTGCGTTGTGGTGAACACAGGTGATCAGAGAAGACTGAGCAGGCAGCTTTGGTCTTATCGCACTACTCAAGGGCGGTGCAGTGAGACTGAGGCCCTGGAGAGTGAACGGAAGCTTTCCAAGAACCTCGAAGAAGTCTCTAGTGGCCATGCAAGTTGCACATATACGCAACTCACGCTGCTTAGACTTCACCTGATTGTATCTCAATTAGAGCGCAATATAGCAACTTGAAGGGATCCGTGGCAAATCCCCGACTGGAGAAGCTACTCTCTTTCCCAGTCCCATTGCAGAGCGGTAGAGGTCCAATCAGGCCTTGTCCCTCTGTCTTTGAGCAATGTCAAGTTTGTTTAGAACTTGGTTGAGTGCAATTTGCACTACAGGGTTTTTGAGGACGTCCATCCCGATGTTCTCTGGTACTCCAGCATTGTGGAGGCGCTGTAGCAGATGAGCAAGTTGCTCATCCACCTCCACATTAGGCAAAGGCTTGCAAGCCTTCGCTTTCCCCTTCTTCTTCGACCTGGAGGCGTCACTTGTACGCCCTGGGTACTCAGAGCCATGAGATGGCGCTGATGACTCACTTATCATCGGTGCTGCCAATGTGGTGTCGTCCATGTCCATCATGTGGGGAGAGACAGGAGCGAACCAATTGCGGCTTGTCCTGGGGTTTGCCAAAGTGGCAGGTACTTGAGGACCTGCTGGAAAAGCCTGAGTTACCACAGGAACTTGTGGTAACACATATTGGCTGAACTCCTGCAACCATACAGGCTGTAAGGGCGCTGGCTATCTGCTAAAAAATGCATCTTGATACAGTGGTGGTCGTACCTGTTGTGAGGAGCCCTCCATAAATCATGGGGGGGACAATGCGCATCCCCTACATGAGCCCTGGCAGCCCGCAGCCCCTCCTCAAGCTGCTCCTCATCCTCACTGAGCCACAGGGTGGCTCAAAGCTCTGTACGCTGGCAGGGCCACATCGTAGCCCTGCCCTCCCTTCTTCTCCTTCTTCTTTTCCCCCCCTTTTGAGCCACTGGCATGGCTCGAATTTTTGTGGGGAGGTGGGCCAGAGCCCCCTCCCCAATTGCTTGGGTGTGGTTTCTTTGACAGAGTGAGGCGGGTCTGCTGTGCAGACGGTAGTACTCTGTGGGTGTTGAGGAAAAAAAAAACTTTGTACAGGCGACCCTTTTAGCAGCCCCCACATGGCTGACTAATACGGCACCTATGGCCGGCATGCACTGGCATTAGCCATGAGTTGGCTAATATATCAGCATGCCACAGACTAGAAGTCCATGGCTTACTAACGCGACGTGCTTTGTCACGCTAATTGTCCAGGGCGTTTTACCCCCTGGACCTCCAGATATCAATCAAGGGCCTCTAGGTCCTTGCATACCTCCAGCAACTCCCAAGTCGTATCCCCAAGGCTCCATCAAACCTTGAATTCCAGGCCCAAACTGGTCCACCGATGACCTATAAGGTCATTGACAAACCATTCCTGGTCATCTGGGGCACCGAAGTCGTATGGCTGTGGCATCATACGATTTGGGAATCTCAAATCATCGGTGGCCTTGTAAGGCCGCAGCAACAATATGTGGAACTTAGGATGGAGCCTTCGCATACGCAAGGCTCCCGGAAGTTCCAGGGTATAATTGGAGGTCTCGTCGAAGACCTCCAGGACCCGATAGGGCCCTACCCACTTAGGACAAAGCTTACGAGCTTGTCCTTTGGGTAGGGTCAAGTTCTTTGTCAAAAGGTACACTAATGTACCTTTCACAATGTCGGGTCCAGCCTGGCACCGCTGGTTAGCGGCACGTGTTTGGAAAATGCATGCCTCTATAATAGCATCATGTGCTGTGGCCAGGTTTTGCAGCGCTTGCAGCGCAAAGTCGCGTATTTCCTTAGGAATAATGGAGTCAGACCTGATCTTCTTAATCATGGAGGGCAGGTAACCACCGTTCAACTCGAATGGTGCATACTTTGTTGACTCTGACATGCTTGCATTGATTGCAAACTCAGTGAGGTCGATGCATTCAACCCAATTGCGTTGGTTGGGTTGCACGACCGTCCTGAGTATTTGTCCAATACTACAGTTGGCATGTTCTGTCTGTCCATCCGTTTGTGGATGGAAAGATGTAGACATTAGAAGCTTAGCTCCTAAGATCTTATGTAGTTCACGCCACCATTTTGACATGAACCTGGAATCATGGTTGCTGACAATAGAGCTAGGGAGGCCGTGTAGCCTCACTATCTCTTGCAGATAAATCCAGGACAGCTGAGACGCTGTCATGGTAGTATGTACTGGTACCAGATGTACCATACTGGTCATGCAACATATGATTACCCATAGATAATTGAAACCCTTGGACTTGGGGAATGGACCAATAAAGTCCATTCCAATAGAGTCCCAAGGCTTGGTGGGTATAGGCAGGGAATGAAGTTTCCCTGCAGGGTGCTGATTGCTCCCTTTTGCCCACTGGCACAACTCACAAGTCATGCAAAAAGTGAGTGTATCGGCTACCATAGTTGGCCACCAATACCAATGGCAGATATATTCCGTCATTTGTTGAGCCCCAAAGTGGCCCAACACGCTATGAGCCTGGTCAAAAATCTGGGTTACCAATTTGCAGTCCTGGAGTATACATAATACCTTGGTTCTGACCAGATTTTTTATCCAGATCAAGTTGCCCGACACCCAAAAGGCCTTATAGTCCTTTGGGTATTCCAAGATTTTTGTGAAAAGGGTATCTTTATGGTACCCTTCACTGACCCTGTGATGTAGCAATGCGTTGGTATAGTCGCAGGGCATGTGAGCTGTGGAGGAGGCTTGTAAAGCCTCACCTAGTGGAATGTCCGCATCCTGGTCTTGGGCAGGAGGGCTAATACTATCCACCCTACCCACAGCCAGTATCTGAGCCTCCTCATCTC
>JAGGAT010000252.1:0-47775 GCA_017657195.1 Termitomyces sp. T70a
GCAGTTGTCTGGTGCTGATCAGACAACCGCCATGACTCCCGCCCCAGCTGCTCCAACCGGGCCCGCAACTCCTCCGCATCAAGAGCCATGGGACGACCTGACAGTGGCAAAAACACTGCCGGGGGCAGCGGCGACGGAGAGCGCCCCGGCCGGGCCCGCTTGGATGAAGGGCCAGCCTCGAAGGAGGCCTGCCATTTCCCCTTCCCCTTGCCCGTGCCCTCCCCCACCCAGACTGCCACTCCTCGAGCCCGTCGCGGCACTACGACCTCAACCCGGGGGCGATCCCCCGCCGGTGGCACGTCCCTGGCTCCTGATACACCCCCCGCCCCCCCAGAAAACCCTGCAGCCTCGGATGACCTGGGCTCCACCAGCCAATTCCTCACCTCCACCCCCATTCTTTGAGTCACCCACTCCAGATAACAACCCTGCTCCCTTGAAATACAGCGGGCCTGCCAAAGCGCTGACACGGAGCACCGCTCGTGGTTGCTCCGACACGCCTCACACATGGAGGAGTTGCGCCGGGACGCCGTATCCGGGGCCATGAAGAGACACAACACCCCCTGGCACGCGCAATGGGAGCACTGTTTCAGGTCAGTTCAGGTACTCCGGCACACAATGAACACTACTCACCGGACCATTGTCCACACACCACTGATGCATGGGTGGTCTCCGGGGGTGACCCAAGGCCCGCTGATAGATATCCTCAGTCACGAACCCGAGGGGCACCCGGCAATCCTCGGGCACAATGGAGATAAATCCTGGGACCAGGCCCGACGCGGAGGATGGGGGGGGAGGCACACGGGGGCGGGGACGCACCGTCATGCGCACGACGGGAGGCATCACTTGACCAGGCCCTGACCCCACCCCCGGGACATGCGGGGACTGACTAGGGCCCCCCAGCGCGACCTCCCCAGACCCCGGGACCAACGACGGCTGACTGGGACCCGCCGCCGGCCCCTGAGAAGATTGCTCTAAGAAAAGGGGGGTAAGCACACCAGATTGGGAAGTAACCTGACACATGCTGGTGGTACAACTCTGCGACCCGCTCCCAGTCCCGGCGACAATGGTACTGATCGTCCTGGGCCTCCCATTTGAGGTGCTCCACCACCCCACTGGTGGCAGGGGGCGTGGGCGTGTGAGAAGGAGTAGGGAAAGGCTGCGACATCACGAGGGGAAGAACAGAAATTTTTTTCCACTTACCGCTTTGCTACGCATCAGCGGGGCCCCGGGACTCCCATGCTTGGATCCTCGAACCGCCCATGCCAAACTTCTACTAGCCAAATTCACATACAACAATACTCCACATTCTTCCACTGGTGTCTCGCCCTTCTTTGCCAACAAATAATACCACACCCAGCTTACCATCTTGCTCAGGTACATCCCCTCTCACACCGCACACAAAGTTGCTCAAGACCTCCAGTCCCTCCAGGAATTCATTCACAAAGAAATCAATGTCACTAACCAAGCTTACAACAAACATGCCAATGCCAAATGAGAAGACACCTGATTGGAGCTCTGGGACAAAGATATAGTTAGACTAGTATTATCTCTGCACCTGATGCCCCTCTCTCAAACTAGACCACAAACAGTTCAGCCCCTTCAAAATCCTCCAAAAGGTCTCCTCATATGCCTACAAGCTCAAACTTCTCCTGAGTTTGAAGGGACTCCACCTAGTGTTCCATGTACACCTCCTCAAGCAGCACCCTCTGAACCCCTTCTCAAGATGATGCCCTGAACCACCCCCATCCATGGAAGTTGAGTGTGAGTATCACTATGACGTCAACAAAGCCCTCAACTCCCAGGAGATACAGAGTCACCCCCACTACCTCATGCAATAGAAGAAATATGGTCCAGAGGACAACACTTGGAAGCCCCTCAAAAACCTTGCTGGAGCTCCTGACAAACTTCAAGACTTCCAACAATGGTGCCCAGGGCCCCCCGCTTCTGGACTCTGATCTTACAAATGGCAATAGTGGGCACAATCTCTACCTCTGGCTCCATTAAGGATTCAACCCCCATATATACTTTATCCACTCTTGTTTTTCTTTGATTATTCTTACTCACTTATGTTTTTCCCATTTTTGTTTTCCTTTTTGGTATCACTACTCACTTCTTACCCCATCAGAAAATCATCCTGACTCACAACCTTTCAGAACCACTGTAATAAGTAGGACAGTATATACAAGCTAAAATTACATTATGACACTACATACAAACTATACAATACCAAGAATAACTACCAAGTAAGAAGAAAAATCTATGAAGCCCCTCATAGGAGCTCCAGATTGGCTGACTCCTCATCAACTCCCCCAGCTCCTTCTCTGGGACTCCTGGTGCATACTCAGCTGTCATGGCTGCCAACATCTACTTGAACAACAGAAGCAGGTCACTCTCTATCAGCACACACTTGAACCATGTCCTGAAGATAAGACGTTTCACTGCTGGTGCCCTCCTACCAACCTCTCCAGCTGCCTCACTCCTTGCTTGAGGCCTGGAGACATCCTAGCAGGAGCCTCATGCTGGCTATTTTGGAGGAAGGATAGGGCTGAGGCCACCTTGTCCAGGAGCAGGCAATGCTCCTAGGCCTAGCCTAGAAAGGGTAATTAGTAAATCCTAGAGAAGAACAAAAGAAAACACATAACACAAGGCCAACTGTGCTGTTACCAGATCATGCAGAAGCCATGTCACCATCCTCATGTGGTCTGCCCTAGCTCACATGCCCCTCTCCAACTCCTGCTCCAACCTCCTCCAGAGCACTTCCAACTCCTCTTCTATCTCCCCCCATGCCTCAATCACTGTGTCATGCTTCTGAGACATGGCCTCCATGTTCTCCTTGACCCTCTGACAGGCCTCCACCACCTCCCTCACATCCTCCTGCATCCATGACACCTCCATCCACACCTCATAAAGGTGACCTGCCATCACCTGGTGCTGGTTCAACAGCCTCCAAGCCTCCTACTCCACTTGCTGCAACTGCTTCCCTAGCTCCCTCACATTCACTCCCAGAAAGCAGCTGGATAATGGGGAGAATGTTTCTGGAGTAAGGGGTGCTCAGGACTTATCTGAGGATAAAGACCAAGATTGCATCACCTAGGCCCTCTTCAACACATGCCCTGAGAGGGAGGCCCTGTGCTTGCCCTTGTCAGGCCACCTTCTAGGAGTTTCCCCCACCTTGATGTTCATCTCCCCCACCTGCCAAGTCACCTTGGCCACTTCCAATAGGCTGGGCTCCCCCTGAACAGGTGACCCCTTCTTGCCACCCTGCTTCTTCTGAGATGATTCAGAGTCCCGCTCCACCACCCAGTCCTAAACCTTGAACTCAATCTATCTTGTTATTCACTCTAGGCTCCACCTCTGCTCCTTTTACACACAGTGAGCTTTCCACAAAGCCAACACAGAACACCGCTCATGGTTGGCCTGGCAAGCCCTGCAGATAGACAAGTCCTGCCATGAACCTGCTTTCAGGGCTGCAAATTTGCACTGCACTCCTCAGCGAGAGCAGTGGGTGCACTTAGGGAAAATCAACTCCAGTCTGGCTAACAATGCAAAGACACTTACTGAGCTGTTGTTCACACACCATGACTGATGAGAGGGACTCTGGGAGTGGGCCAGGGTGCACTGGTACACCTCTTCCATCACTTCTGCCAGTGGAATATACTGGTCCTTGGAGACCATCAAAATGATGCTGGGAGCCATGTCAGAGTGCAGGAGGCAATGTGGGGACAGTGGGGGAGGAGGAACATGGGGCCAGAGTTGGACTGTCATTTGTGCAAACGTTGGCATGACCCAAAGTGCTTGACTAGGCTTTGCTCCTGGGACCTGTGAGGAAAGTGCTTGGCTAGGCCCTGCTTCCAGGACCTGCGAGAATTGCTCTAAAAATGGAAGGTTAGTCTGCTAGATGGGAAAGCTGACTCCACCCACATTCACAGTGCATAGCTGCTATCCACTCCCAGTCTTGCTAGTGGTGGTACTGATCATCCTGAGCCTCCCACTCTAGATGTTCAGCCACCCTGCTAGTAGCAGGTGGCATTGGGGTATGTGAAGGCATAGGTGAGAGGCACAACATAGGGAGATGAGTTGAATTTTTTTTCTTTGGCTAAAAGATTAACAATGCCTAAATTTCCCATGCTGGGACTGCCAGGCCTACTGAACTGACCTCAGTGCTGAAGAAGGGGTGATGTCATGACTTGCATGTCCCCAGCACCCCTCTCTCAGGCTCTGGCACCCTCAATGCCTACCAACCACACCCTCCCTCATGTGCCCCACCCACAGCATGCCACCATTGCACATTCCTCTGAGCCATCACATATCACTCCAGACTATTATGCATCTTTCCAAGCCATCATGCATTACCCTGGGCCATCACAAAGGCCTTCCAGCCATCATATGGATTGCTCAAACCCTGTGCATCTTACTCAGCCATCACATATCATGCCAATTGTTGAACACTCAAACCACTATCAATCTCATGGCCTGCCTGCACAATCTTCTCAATATAGCTGCTCTCTGCCCTGCTGCCACCCATAGAATCCCAGGATTCGCCCTGGAACTCTTCTTAGACAGTACTTTTTCCTGCCCATAGTATATAAAGACCATAAGTAGCTCCCATGTACCTTAGTTTCAATATTAACAATAACAACCCATGTCTCTGCTCTTTTAAATCTCTGTCTAATTTCCTTTTAGTGCTTGCTTTAGTCTCCTTTGTGCTTGCCTTGGTCTCTTATTCTGGCATGCACATCATTGACTGGCATGCACTACACTCTATTAACTCAATTTCATCTTGTCACCAGAACTCCTCCATCAACTCAATGCCCCACCCTCAGCTCAACCCCTGGAGAAACTCCCTCAACCTCAGAACTTACTCCTCTTGCCATCTTGTGCTCCAGAACTCCTTCTGAAGCTCTTGATACCACATTTACATAGTTTAGCACTCACTTGCACCTCATAAGGTCATGGCTTACTAGGAAAGGCTCCTGGATCAGTGGAACCTAACAATGACAAAAGAAAGAACTAACTAAATAAGCAATAATAAAAGGTTTATTACAAATAATAGACTATAAAACATAGTCCATTACAGACACTGCCAATAAGATGAAATCAGAGGATGTAGAACTCAAGCAACTGGAGGAAGAGCTAGTGGACAAAAAGCACAAATTCAAGTTTGAAAATTCAGTTCAGCAATAGTATACATGACATAGAAGGATTCTAGAGAGAGAGTTGCAGCAGCTCTTGATGTATAGATTACTATATATGGTAGGACCCACTTTTTACCATATATAGGTAGCCAAATTAGAATTGAACAAAAATCTATCCCCATCAATTTTTAGAATTTTGAAAATCTGTCTTGAGGTTTTGTTCCTTTCATGAAAAGCATTTTGGCAAGAGGAATAAAAAATCAGATAAATTCTCAGGGTGTGACTTTGGTTGTACAAAAGTAGTGGTGACTAAGCGCACAGCACCATAAATAATTATTGACAGGTCATTCATTGATTTCGTGCCTGGTTGTGCCTGGTCAGTCAATGATTCTTAGTGCCATAGAGTGGCTTTTTGATACGTCGAACGTGTGGTTTCTGGTATATTTTGTATTGCTGCATCATCAATATAGAACATATATTCTTCACAAGTTTCACTGTTGACTGCCACCGAAACGTGTTCATGATACTTCGTTATTTGATATGTATCTTGACCCTTGGTTGGCGCCTTCTTGTTCTCGATCCATGACCAGGGTAGAGGCAGGGTCATGTTTCATATAACTGAAGTTGACCTCCAAAATGCCAACTATTTCTCCTTTATTTTGTCGCTGGAAGCTTGGACCTCCACTCACTCATTTCAATGGTCGTGCTTCTTCCAGTGCTTTCAACTGTCGCTTGGTTGACCTCACGAGGTACGCCAACCATCAATTCTATCGCAGGACTGTTTTTTTTCATTTCTTTTAGTTTTGGCAAGTCCAGAACCTGCCGAAGTCATCAATGCACGCCAACTAACTGGAATCAATCCCAATTCCTTCCCACAACAATGCCAAAGTGATTGCTCGGCGACTACGACGAGCGTTGCGGTCAGATATAAGCCAAATTGAATTGAAGGATAAGATTGATTTTTCATGCATGTTTTCTAGGGTTGCACGAGCCTCAGTTGTATCTGCAAGGATCCCACCATCTCTGGGCTTGCTAAATGCCTCAACTGTGCTGTTTCTATTGAAAACGCTGGGTTGGATGTTCAGACCGCCCAGTCTGTCATAGATGGTATTTACCTCCTTCAAGTTCTGACAGTACCGCTTCTTACCCGTACATTACAGAAGTAGTCAGTGGTTGCAATTCTGCAGGATCGCCTGTAAATAGTGTCACCATCTCCGCGAAAGGTGCTGGTAGGGTAGTTCAAAAGGCAACGGAGCTGCGCACACAACTGTAATTGGTGTCGGTGCTCTGTTTGTGGCTCTGTTTGGAGCCTCCGTTATCCTAGCTTGAATGGGAGACGACATTCTTGTGCCTCCTTCCTATACCATGAGCTGTTAATAAGGCTTTCTGAACTAATACTTGAATATGTCATTGGGAATGTGTAATCTCGATCTGTCTCAGAGCATATACATACTCCTGCAAAATTCAGTCTCGATATGATGCTTACAGTGCACAAGAAATCACTGCATACACCAGAATCAGATTGCACTAACGAAAGTCTTGTAGGTGACGCTATCCATCATATATGAGTGTTTGATCCGGCCCGGCCATGGATTTTGATCAAGAATCGATCTTACTTTTCTTCTACCTTTTTCCAGGACTTCCTTCGACAATGGCTCCAAGAACATGTGCTCTCTGCGAGAATGCAAAGGCAATGCTGAAACGCCCAAAAACTGGGCAACAAATCTGCCGGAATTGTTTCTTCTATGTTTTTGAGACCGAGGTGCACAACACAATCACCCAGGCGAAGTTATTCCAACCGGGAGACAGAGTAGCGATAGGAGCATCTGGGGGCAAAGGTTTACTCTTGATTCTATTTCCTTATGATTTTACTCAACACTTGGCTAGATTCAACGGTATTAGCCCACGTTATGAAGACGCTGAACGAACGATATAATTACGGCTTAGAGCTGTTTCTACTCTCAATAGACGAAGGAATCACAGGATACAGGGACGATTCTTTGGAGGTGCGCCTTTGCGAGTAGGTCATAAAGACATTTCTTGAGCTCCTGTTAGACGGTCAAACGGAATCAACAGCAATATGACATGCCATTGAAGATTCTCTCTTATGACGAGTTGTACGGTTGGACAATGGACGCCATAGTAACTCAAGTTGGAAGAAAGAACAACTGTACTTTTTGTGGCGTCTTCAGGCGGCAGGCATTAGATCGAGGTGCTGCGATGTTGAATGTCGACCACATCGTTACTGGCCACAACGCAGACGATATTGCGGAAACTGTACTGATGAACAGTGCGTTAACATTGGTTCTGTCTATGTACATTCTCTTGTGACAAAGGTCATAGTCATGCGTGGAGACATTGCGAGATTAGGACGGTGTACGGCGTTATGCACACAAGGAGAGGATACGATCAAACGGTCGAAGCCCTTCAAATATGCGTATGAAAAGGAGATTGTCATGTAAGTATCTTTTTCGCCATTAATTGTGTCCTAATGATTCTCCGTAGGTATGCATATTTTAAGAAACTTGACTACTTCTCGACGGAATGTATATATTCGCCAGATGCCTATCGAGGACATGCACGCGTGTTTCTTAAGGAATTAGAAGCGGCTCGACCCAGTGCAATAATTGACATAATTCATTCTGGAGAGGCTTTCGAAGTGCGAGAGGAGGTTAAGGCGACTCAGAGGGTCCAGCGTAAGTTCTTCCTACTCCACCTTCACGGAATATGCTGACTCAAAAATACAGAAACATGCAAGAGGTGTGGTTACATGTCAAGTAACGACCTCTGTAAAGCTTGTACATTGCTCGAAGGTCTTGAGAGAGGAATGGCCAAGTCCGGCATTGTGGGTCCTCTCCTTTTGATTCTGGGGCTATGTCACTTATCTGTTCTTTCAGACTGACCGAGGCCGAAAGCAGCTAGAGGCACAAGGGCCTGCGCCAGAAAACCTTCGCACAATACCACTCTTTAAACTTCCCTCCGGCAATCCCTCAGTCGCTATCGAAGCCACCCCGTAACATCTACTCCTACTATCTTCGTCTTGTTACTACATTATTAACTGATAATAACGAAATACCCAGGTTTCCCATGTACAAACTAGACTACAAGTACTTCCTACTTCCTATATGGAAGCATTTAAGAAAAAAACTAATAATAACAGCGGAGCCAATAATCCGACGATGAGAAAATCATCCGACGACCTTAACGACAAAGGATCCCCCGTTTGTAAGGATACCCTTGCCTCTACTTACAAAAAGTTCGTGTGCCTTTTCAAATGGAATCACCCTATGTCTGTTAGTCTGATCTGTCCATCTACCTCCCTCTCCGACCCAAGGTCGGATGTCAGTCTCTGTAATGATTCGGAGTACCTCACGAAGAGTGTCCCTGATATCTTCGCCCTCCCAGTCAACATCTTGAACATGGCTAACCCATGCGTACCCGACCTTCCCCTCCAGTTTCTTCCCATCTGTCCTGCTTCCAAGATTAAGCGATCTCAATCCTGCCTTGAAAGTATCTCCTGCGCTTGGTATCGTCCGCCCTGGGAAGTCACCCACTGTAGTCGTGAATTGTTTGATACCGAGTCCTGCGTGTTTCATCTTGTCCTTCTTGCCATCGACATTGACCGCCTTCAAAAGCCGTTCAGCCGCCTCCCACACCTCTCTACCACCAATCGTATCCAACACTGCATCAAAAATATCCCCATCCTCGCGTAATCTGTCAATAACCCTTACCACTGCGCCCCCCTCCCCGTCCCCTTCTTCCCCATCATCAAATATTACCTCCTCGCCTCCCCAAGCACGCACACGTTGCTCGACCCTCCGCATCCGATGTTCGTCGCGCCTAGTATCATCCACGTCACCATCAAGCAACCCATCCTCGTCATGCAAACACATAAAAGGCACATGAACGCACACTCGCCACCCCCGACGCACAAGCATCTGCACCGCCAATGCACCTGCTCCATCATGTCCCCTCAAAACCAACACGCGTCGTCTCCTTGTACCGTCCAGCGCGTCCCTGGCCACTCGCTTCACATTGTTACTACCTATGGCTTCCGTCGTAACGTCAGAGAACGCAAATGCAAATGTTCGGACGGCACGATAGGCTGGAATTCCGCATCCTGGAAGGAGAGCGAGTTCTTCAAGGCTAAGGGGGAGCACCACATGCGGCGGAGCATGCGATGGTGATGGCCAAGCGTGGTTTGCGCCTCGGGGCATCTGGGGGCGTCCCCCATTGTTCTGAGATGATGAAATTTGGACAGAAGATGATCTCGAGGGATTCGAGGGACCTAATTCAGTATCTAGAATGGATGATGATTGGCTGGTAGGAACGTTCGGAGTGGCCTTGGATAAGGACGACGGTCCATTCTGCATGTGAGGATACGGTGCGCGGTGTACGCGGCGCCGGTCGACAACGATAAACTCCGTGAGAGCTCCACACTGATATAAAAAGAGGATGTGTTAGCATCATGATGATTCCTACGCGCCAGAGTGACATCAAAGCCAAGTAAAACCAGCTCAGCGCCAGCCGACAGAACGGACGTTCCTGTTTCTCAAAAAAGATAATTGAACAGCTGACCTTCCTTAAATCCAGCAGTCCAATAACCCAGTCTCCCTTCTTAACAACCTCGTCCCGAACTTCCCACCCACACTCTAAAACCCGTCCAATGAAACTCCTCCCAGGGATATAGCCTATCACGGCAGCTGGGGTGCACGACGAAGCTGGAGGCGAAGAAGGGTGTTTCGCCACTGGAGAAGATGGCGCAGACCGCTGAGCGCCACTAACTCCCAAGCGACCGAGTGTGGACTTCAGACTAACGCTCCTTTTCGGCGTGGTCGGCGGTGTCTCCATCGACTGACGAGGCTTAGCTGCTGTCACCAAAGAATTGGAATGAGATAAACACCCAGCATCACGATTGTTGGCCCCAAACACCAAGCGCCAATCAACACCGTCTATTCCTACAGCCCATACCTGCACAAGCACGCTACCACTCGGTACATACGTTGGCGGTTTTCGATACGACGTAAATCCCAAAGGCAGATCCAGGGCTTCAGTTTCCGGTCCCTTCCCTTTCTTGTCCTCTTTTTGACTCCTGATCCTCGACCCGGATGTTGATGATGGTACAGACGAAGATGACGCGGAGGTCGAGGCTCGCCGAAATAAGCCAATCAACTTTCTACTCGGAATTGAGTAGGGACTAGATGAGGCCTCACTAAGTCCTCGTACGACTTCAACGCTCGCCATAGTTGTCTGTGCTATGCCGCTCCGTGTCAAATCAACCTTACCATCGACGTCGGCCCCATGATGAGCATCTTTGAAATTTAGAATGCTTTTTGGGCGCTGTGAAGTCTGAGAAAGAGGGACAGGGGCCCGGGGTAGAACTAGTGATGTGTATCCAGGCGTTCCTTGTGACGGCAAGTCACCTGCAGTAAAAATGGGAAGAGATGTGATATTACGGTCAAATGGATCGATAGAAGAGGATGCGTATTTGGAGTTCTTGAGTGGCGACGGTATGTGTGAAGAAGTGGAGGCGGAAGTCGATGTGTGGCGAGAGGACGATGAAGTTTGAGAGGCGTGCTCAAGAGAGCGTGAACGACGGCGGTGTATTGTGTTACGAGTTGATATGCTGCTCTTTTTCATGGAGGCGCGGGCATGGTTGGGATTAGAGGTCACACGACTTCTCCCTGGTCGAGGTGGAGAAATGAGGACATTGCTACGAGGATGATGTGGTGTTGGGGTATCAAGAAGCTCGTCCTCTTCAAGTAAAGCGGTCATACTGGTCATTATGCTCGGCGTCATCTTGGATATTGTCTTTGATACGGAAGTATGGGGTTTCGAGCGTGTCTGAGATTTTACCACAGGTTCGCCCTTTACATACTGCTGCCTTTTCATTGGCGTAGTTGTCTTGTCCGTTGTAGGGACCAGCCAACGTACATCCTTGGCCCATTCCTGGTTAACATGACCATGAGCAACCTGCGGTAATTCTCGCGCTGTTTTAACTCTGGTTGCGAGATGTCCTGTCTCCGACTGAACAGGACTCGTCATGAGAGTTGACTCAGTGTTGGAAAGGGAAAACAAAGAATGTGCATCCAAGGCAGAAGAAGATATAGATGTCGTTGAAGCATTGGCGTTGGTGAATGACGTTTTGGTAGACGGCACGACTGGCTGTAGGCTAGGCTGTGGACTAGAGGCTTTCAAGGGAGCCACGACTGTTGATGCCATCGATATCCGTGGCGAAGTGTTTGGGGTATAGAACACGTCGTAGTCAGAGTCCTCGTCGCCCCCGTCGTCGGCGTGGTTGACGCCGCGATCACGGTCACGGACTGAAAGTTGTGTGTCATCGAAGGCTCTCACGCCATTGGGTTGCTTCTAATATGGTTCCTTGTTAGCCTGAGGGGCAAATAAAAGCTCAATATACGTACAACGATTCTTGGCTGATTGTCATTGACCATGGCGGCCTGTTGTTCGCTGGTCTCGGCCGCGATGCGGACCATGTCTCGCTTGTTTGAGTAATAAACTTTTTCCTCGGGAAAAGAATAAGTCTGCGAGGGCCTGCCTAGCAGAGATTGGAGAATAGTCGGCTTCGCCATGTTAGTCGTGTAGAACGACTGTTGGAAGCGTTCACGACAAACGACAATTCCGTCAAATGATGTCACCTGACAATTCAATTGGTTGAAACCACTCCTTATGCGTGTGACGCATTTCCAATCACTTTTACTGCCTGTCGTGCTAATAGAATCTGGTAATGAGAAATTGGCTACGACAATTGTAAGTCGAGGTCTAGCTTTAAACGACTAAATGCCAGCTGGTGTTCGCCGGGCAATCTTCTGCTTAAATAATCATTTTCACATCGTCGATCATTATATATTGAGTGTGAAAGGACTCTTATCATCTGCATTCATCAATGTAAAGAATTCCAAGGGTATACACTAATTCTCTGAGTTGGATCCACTCTTGAATTGGCACATCGAATAGCAGCGGTCGGCAAATACACCAAACAAAACGCTAGTCTCTGGAGATGTAAGTTTTATATCCAATGCGGAAAGAATTACGTTGCTGAGTGGCAAACCCGCAACTTTGATATTATCCGAAAACGTAAGGAAAGTTGCAACTGAAAGTGAAACGAATGCCGAATGTCAAAGCCGATAGTTTGGCAAACGACTGTGATCTAGTAGATTCACGAGCCTTGCTCTACGCTGGGGTTCATGTAACGAAATTTGACGTCGCCAGCTTGTTGCGCGATCTCATGCAACTCTAGGTTCTTCCCGATCCCGGACGTCCCACCAATCTCCATCAGTTCATCGGCATGGAAAGCTGCGATCCAGGAATAAACCTCAAAACCACGATGGGGAACATTAAGGGGAAGTTTCGGTACGAAAAAACCAGCTAATACTCCAAGAAGAAAAATGAGACCTAGATAGGAGCCCATGTATATCGGGTTGATAGATGTGCTTGAAAGGACGAGGTCTTGGTACCGCCGCGTGAGGATATCTCCGGTCCCTGCGAAATATGGTAATATGTTGCTGGCATCCGCTAGTCCACGAGCCTGGGCAAAGTAGGGAGCCGATAGTTCTCTGTAGCCTAAGGGACCTTGTCCTTCAGTGAAAGAAACCACCTAGTCAGATGCCTGTCAACAGCGCGGCTCACATATAACACGAGATAGTGATCTCACCGTAGGAGAAGGGACGTAGAACGCATCGCGTCCATTATCCTGTTTTAACGGTCAATTCTCGATGGAAGGAAAAGTACCCGTGACACAAACCTTGAGAAGTTGGTTGACGCTGTTTCCGTGGGCGCTTTCGTAACTGGAAGTCGTAATTTTAAAGCCTATTGACTAAAAGAGAAACCAGCAAACATACACGTCAGCCAATTTGCTGGAGTTCAACTTTTGATGGACATCGGAGTCCGTCATGGAAAGGGGAAGCCCAACAAGTTTTTCTTGAGAGTCTGGCGTATCTTTCGAGCGGACCATATTTCCTGGCTCCACGATCCTCAGCGAGGTAGGCAGACCCGTCGTGCCATTGTAGACCTCTACAACCCAGGGTTCAAAGAGCTCTACACAAACCGCAGCGTCATAACCAATCCATGTAGGATTTCCCTGAGCATCAGGGATACTCTGATCACTTTTACGTGAAAACGTCCCGTTGGGGGTGTAAGAGGTGTTTAGTCTCACGAGTACTTCTTCAATCGATATCCAGCCCTTCCCGTCTTCACCTAATTCCCAAGTCAAAATGGTGAGCTCCGTCATTGAATACGGTATCTTACCCATGGACACCGGACGACTGAAGAAACTGTGGCCCACCCCGTTATTGTAGAAAGCCGCTGTGAGGGTGTTCAGAAGGCAGGAAGCCGAAATTTTTGGAAGTACACAAACCTCCGAGAGCTATTTCGCTCGTATTCAATTCTGCGGAAATTGAATCGCCTGGTTGTACCACTTTTGTGATATCAAATGGTACCATAGATGATTCTGGATAGTCCATGTCGAAAGAAGAGAACAAGGAGACAAGTACAGCCCGTGGGGTAAAAAGGTAGGTCATGCCGTTGAGACTCATGGGGACACTTTGGTACAATCAATCAAAACACTACAAATCGGTAAGGTACGACTTACACATTCACATCTGGGTCAGGAAGCTTGGTGCATCGAATTCGAATTCCCCATTTCGGAAACCTGCAACGCTGACATTGAGTTATACGAGGTCGCTCACATTTGGCATTGGGGTTACCTTAGTACCGAACCAGGCAAGACTTCCTCGGAATTTTTGTCATAGGTCGCCGAGGGACTAAGCCTAAATGAGGGATCTGTTGTTTCCGTGTCGAAAGTGCCGAAACCGCTTCCATTCGGAAGCAATTGCGACATGATAGTCTCCGAAAAGTAAATGGTATCGTTATCCCAAGAGAAGGAGACCACGGGTGGAAGCCCTCCATGAGTCGAGAACGGCGCCATTGTCCAAGTCAAAGCAAAGTCCTTCAGCAATCAAAATCAATATATTGTAACGATCGTAGAACACACATACTTCAAACGTAGCTTTCAATTGAGATGACCGCGCTATATCAGTATCGGAGTTATCACCTTTGATACTGATCTCTTCGTATTTTTCACGTTGATGCTGGTAATCAACAGTCAATTGACGCCACACTGGAGGAAAGAGGACCTACGATAAGATCGGAATCGATGTTGATTAAACGTCCGAGAATGAATGGCAAGGTACCAGCTACGACCACGAGCAACAGGAAGAAAGCTATAAACAGGGACCACGGTCGTTGGCTGTATACTATGATCAAATTAATGTTCAGATCTATGAAAGTAGATTCTTCACTCGTAATATTGTCGAGATCGTCGCGCTGTAGCAGGATGCACCGCCCTATTCCACAGTAGGCGTAGAGCAATCAGACCGCTTGTCGGATTTTCGGTGGTAGCCGCCAAATCCTTCAGCCGTACACCTGGTGAATCGTCAAAGTGTGACTGGTGTATAACTGTGGCCCAGGCTGATAAACGTATAGTTTGAGCTCGTTAAAATATCGCGTGCCTGTAAAACTTACTTGCAGCCTCTAGATGACTTTTAGCGAGCATGAGGAGAGTGTAGCCAAGGCATAAACCAACGACTCCACAGCCCACACCCACGATGAACCGCGTCCAAAATAGCGATTTATTGCGTGCGACAAGCATCACCGCTAGCAGAGTCGGGTAGGACACAAGGCACATCGCGGTATGAAAAAGGATGTGCCTCCATTGAGGTGCTTCAAATCCACTTGCAAGGTGTAACTTTTCAGATGTCGCGGAATGTGTCTTGAGAGAGTAAAATGGAGGCGGTTTGGAAGGACAATCCACAGAACCCGACAATCTACGCAGAGGCACCAGTGAAAAGGTGCTTGACAACTTGGTGGACCCTAGGTAAGTTGAATTTGAACCATGTTCTAGGCTCCTAGGGTCAAAATCTGGCTGAGAGATATCGTATATGGCCTCGCTCAGAGGCCGATAATGGATCTTCTGGTCGTTGTTCATGGCCGTAGCTTCGTATGGACCAGCGACAGTAATTGATGTCGCGGAAGGAACGTCCATAACTGACGGCGCGTTTCTATCTATCTGTCCCTGGCAACAGCAAGAGAAAGAAGAATCCTGAGAGTTTTCCCGGCATACTGATTAGGGTTTTAAAAGAAAGACAATAAACTTCGTTCCTGCGGAGCTTTGTGCGATTTGGGGATAGACTAAGGACCCCATGATGCTTGCAATCCAGGGTTTGTAGGCGTCCTGAGTCAGGGAGAACAAATGACTGAAGAGACTCATAGGGGAAGTCATGGTCTGGCATGCCGTAGGCCATGAGATCTCATCCACGTATGCCATCGAACAAGTTGTCTTTTAGGAAGCTCTGTTCACCCTCCAACTTAGTTGTGACCCAAGCACGACAAAAAGTTTTGCACGTGATCTGATCACGTGCAACAAGTAGTTGCGAAAACAGTCACTGGAAGCAGGGAACAATGTGTTTTTTGCAATACAATGTAAAAGCACAGTAAAAATAATCCAATTGATTTCAAAATTTCATCTGGATGTTTTTATCAAAACTATAAAAAAAATGTTGTTAACCAAACTTAAAATTAAGGTTAGGTGTACCACTGAGCATACTATCTGCATGTTTGCCAATAACATCAAGAACTTACCTAGGAATGCAGATTACATCTCTGTTTATATTCTTGGTGCTGCTTGAGCTTTTGCTGCTGGCTGGGTAGGTTTGGTTACAATATTCTCTCTACAGTTTTGACAAAAATATTCAACTAAAATTTTGAAATCAATCAAAATTTTTCATGTGTTTCTACATTGTTTTGCAAAAGAATACCATTTCCTGCACCCAGTGAGTGTTTCCAGTTATCAGAGGGGGGAAATACACTAAGGGTCCTGGGCACCCTCCCAGACAAAAAGTATCCAAGTACAAAATACAATTTTTCCTATACCAGACATAATCTTGAAGCTCATCATTCATTTATGTCATTTAGGTTCAGTTCTCACCCTGCTCTCATTCTACCCTGCCTCTACCATACTCTCATCTCACCTTGCATACACCCTACCTTGCAATTTTTGAAACCCTATGTTGACAGATTAGACTACAACAGATATAGTTCTGTGGTATTATAGATAAGCCTGAATATACACATCTCAGTTGATGTGATAAATGACTAAGCCTGAGGGTGTGGATGTCCAAGTCTGATCATCATTTCTTGGAACTATACAGTTCTTTTTCCTTCTAAATTTCCATCTTTTGTGACACAGGGTGCACATGATAATCATGTATATCCTGCATGCATACTATGATTCTTCCTCTCCAACACCCTAATTGCATCTTAGTGTAGTTTCTTTTTTTTTCTTTTTTTATGAAAGTGATTACAGTAAGGTGACCAGCACTATAGTCATTTCCTCCTTACCTGTTGTGTGTTGTGTGTGCTAAAAATCTGGGGGTTGCAATATCTTTATAAGAATATGCCTTTTATGCACATTGTGTGAGTTCCAAGCTCGAAAGGAACAGTTAACCTATCCCTATATCTTTAGGCTTACTACATACTAAAACTCTACAATGCTCATTTTCTTGAATACTTGGAAGGGAGACCCTTCCAGTCCTGTGCCTGCTCAAGTCTCATAAGCTATCTATGTTAGAACAATCTTCACAAATTTCAGATTTAATAGCTTCTAGTCTAGTTTAGCTCTCTTTTTGATCATGCTACTTCTTTTTATTTTTTCAGCTGTATAGGGGCATCATCATTCTAGATGACCCTTTTGCACCTTAGTAGCCACTTTAAGTATGCTGACTAAATTATCTCATGTAGAGAACTGAACCTAGATGATACAAATGAATAATGAGCTTTAAGAATCATATCTGGAATAGAAAACAACTGAATTCTGTATCTAGATAACATAAATGAATGATGTTACATAACATACAAAGATGGTTTGGTCTATATATAAGTGAGTAAGGGACTTACAGCCTCAGAAATATAAGTGAGTAAGGGACTTACAGCCTCAGAAATAATGTTTGAACAGGAAACAACTAAGGCTAGTAAACATGAATTGGTGAGCTATAAAGGCAACAAACACATGATAATCAAAAGTGCAAAACTATACAGGCCTTGCCAACACGGAATAGAGGCAGAATAAAGAGAATGAGAGTAAATAAAAGTAGAATAAGATAAGAGCAAAATGAAAATAAAATAAAATGAGAGGAGTAAAAGAAAAAAAGATGGACATAAAAACAGAACAAGATATAAAGAAACAAAATTCTGTTAAAACAAAACAAAAATACTAAATAAAAAACAGAGCAAAAGAAAAAAGAAAAGAGTGGTCAGAAAAAAGGACAGCTTCTATATATGTAAATTGAAACTGGATCATTTAAATTACAAAGAATGTAAGTTTCTATCTTCAATCCATAATATAACCAACTGATATTTTGTATCTAAAATAATCACAGAGAATATAAATTTTTATCTATGGTACAGTCAGTATAAGTCAGAAAATGTATGTAAGCATTTAAATTATTTTCAATCTGTAATATTTGAGGGTGTTGCTCATATAAAATATTGTATATTTCTCTATTTAATGCTTTATTTGTACAGTGTCTAGTGAAGACAAAGCAAAGTAATGTAATGTAATAAAAAGTATGTTATTGTAGGCTAAAAATATTACAAAATTAAACAAATTGTAGGGCTAGAAATGCTTTAATAAATATGTCAGCAATGTTATCTTTGGTATTGATATACTATGTGTTTTATTTGATGCAATTGTTGCAAGGAGTAGTATTTAAAATTAACATGCTTAATATATGAATGTTTTTCTATGTAAAGTTCTCTGTCTATTACAGCTTTTCTTTACTAGTCTTTGTTCTCATTTCATTAATATGTTGGTAATGCTTTGCCAGAGCTTGAGCTTATAATTCAAATAACTTTTTTATGGATAGTGGTCAAGGAGAAATGATAAAAAGATTATATATCTGAACAGAAAAAAAAAATAAGAAAATATCAATAAGAGTTAGTCTTGGTCAAATTAATGTTGCAAGGTAATTACAACAAACTGTTCAATCATCTATGAGTCAATTTATACTCATAACAAAGAAACAATAGTGCTCAAACCAGAAGAAAAAGAGAGGAAGGAAGAGAAGAATAAGAAATTGGGATGAATGAATGTTTAGCTGCATTGTTAGAGCAAAAACCATGCACTAAGAGAGTGCATAAGCAAGCTCAGAGTTTAGGAACTGGTTATCATGCAGAACAAAAGAAATCATGTTGGAAAAGAGATGGTTTATGCATGGGCAGAGAGATATAAAAGAAGGGTATTAACAATGAGAATAATAGTGCATTGATTGTCTTCAAGATTTTAATGTTAATTACACTGAATTGAATCTTTTCTAGTGTAATTTAAAATTGCATTAGAAACATAACAAGAAGTCAATTAAAATGCTTGGTATTTTATTAGTGTGATACATAGTTTATTCAAGCAAGATAATGGCATCAGATAAACCCCATAATAAAACTATCAAATTTGCATCATTTAGAGGCTTCTATTACATAGACAACCACTTTTAGGATTACTAGAAGGAATCCACCAAAAAACTATACCATTAGTTTTGCTCTGCCAGATTCTTGGCCTAGCATGCCCAAGGTTACTACATCAAGGGCTAAAATATTACAACTCTAAGAAAAAGCAAAACTAAGGCTAATTGCAAAGGCTCAGAAACCTATTTGCCACATCTTAGAAAAAAGTGCTCATTTCCTGCTCTATCTGTGCATCTATATAATCCAAAATCCTCCTCTTTCTCTTTTTTGCCTCTTAAATAACAGCATGTTCAAATAGAGAGTCCAAGCAAACCTCTGAGAATTCACTGTGTTTGAATTTGAATACATCTCTGCTATCTGACAGTGGCATCTTGTATTGCATAGCTTGTTCCATGATATTAGTCAAAGTAATTGACTTAATAATTGGATTTGTGAACTTGGAGTTCTTTTCTCAGTACAAATCTTTGTTTGTCTGAGTACAACTCCAAAATGTGGTAATTAGGTCTCTGAGCCTTTGCTATTAACCCTAGTTTTGTTCTTCTTAGAATTGTAATTTTTTAGCCCTTGATGTAGTAACCTTAGGCATGCCAGGCCAAGGACCTGGCAGAGCAAAACTAATGGTATAGTTTTGGTGGATTCTTTTCAGTAATTTAGTAACCCTAAAAAGTACTTATTGGTGTAACAAAAGCCCTTGGTGGCAGGCTCTAAATGCTCCTAGATGATATGAATTTGATAGCTTTATTATGGGGTTTAACTGATGTTATTATCCTGCTTTAATAAACTATATATTCACAAGTTTGATGCACACTAGTAGAATACCGAACAATTTAATTAATTTTTTCAAATGCAAATTTGAGATCACACTATAAAAGGTTCAAACCAGTGTGATTAACACTAAAACCTTGAAGAGATAATTAATGTACTATCAGCCTAAGCAGTCCATGCTCTGGAACCCTGAGCCATGCATCTAATTGCTTAGCTCATCAACTCCCAATCATCCTCCAAAATCTCCTTCTTTATACCTCTTTGCCTGTGCATAGACTATTCCTTTCCCAGCATTATTTTTCTTGTTCCACTCAGTAACCAGTTTCTGAATCTTGGGCCTGGTTATGCACTCTTGCAGCACATGGTTCTGTCCCAACATGCCTAAACATTCATTCCTCCCAACTTTTTATTCTTCCCTTTCTTCCTCTCTTCTTTTTCTCTTGTTCTTCCTTTCTTGGTGTACTGGGATTTTTTTTGTGGCTGCAGTGGGTTAAAAAGGTGTGGAGATGAAGTAGAAGTGGAGGGTGGACAAAGCTTCATTAGTGTTGATCTTGAATCATGGTCTGTGATTCTGCTACTCACTTGGCTAATTGCTGTCAATCTATTTTTAATGCCTTTGGTTTGCTCATTTTGCACTAGCTGTTTGGGTACTGCTGTCATCAGTAGGCACATTTCTAAGGTAAGTCTCTTGGCCTACAGTTCTCAGCTCCACTTGTTTATAGTTTTCAGTAGAGTATTTTGTTTTTGTATACTTTAATAAATGTTTGTTGTTTTTACAACATTTGTTTTTCCTCAGGTCTGTCTCAGATTTGAGACAGGCATGTTATCTGCCTATATGAGTGATCTGAAAGTACTTTAGTGAAACACAAGTCACTGGAGCTGAGAAATTCTTCCTTGTAAAATCACAATGTTTCAGAGCACAATGCATTGTGACTGAGAAATGTCAATTCAACAGCTGTTTCTAAGCAAGTCCTAAACAGTAAGTTGGGTTGTCGTGCAATGCAACATCCAAGAAACTGATATTCTATGTCAGATGCAATCTTCTACCTTGAATGTGTGGTCCCATGTGACATAAGGTGTCCAGATTCATTTGATGTTCCAAATGCTGACACCTTATCTCATTGATTTTGTTATCTGGATATTCATTCACAGTTGCAAGCCTCAGCTCGATGATGAAAGAGAGTGAAATAACATGCTCAGCCAATCTCATGTAATTACTGGGTGCAAGGAATGATCTTTAGCAAAAAAAAATGTAAAAACACAGTAAAAATAATCAAATTGATTTCAAAATTTTATTTAAATATTTCTGTCAAAACCATAGAAAAAATATTGTAACCAAACTTTCAATGGGACTTGGTCCAAAGCTCTCAAATGCATTGGAGAGGACTATATTAACCTAAGAACCAGAGCAAGCCTCCTGTGGCAGTTTGTTCTCTTATTGCTCCATGTACAATTTGCAACCGGTGTTGGCCGAGTGTGTAGCCAAAAACCACTTTGATCACTCATGGAAGCCCATCCCGAATGAGACGGCCTCTCCCTTGCGAACAGTGTGGGTGTTGGACCTGGGTACGCAGAGGAGGTGGATATATGTATCTAGGTTGTAATCTGAGGAACAATAGATGAAAGACTTCATGCTTTTCTAAGTCACTATGTCGTCTGGCAAAATCACGAATCTTCAGTTCGCTTCTTCTTTTTCGTTTTCTCTGGACTCGGCTGTTCTTCACCATCCATCTCTTCTTCCATCGCCTTCCGTTTTCTGCGCCGCTTGTCTTCAATGGTAGGAGCTGCCTTTTCAACAGGGGCAACAAATGCCTCGGCACGCTCCTCTCGGCGCTTTGCTGTGGTTTCTGCTTGCTAAAAGCGAGATTGATACAACACAAGAACATAGGAAAGAAAAATTCACCTTCTGTTTCTTTTTCTCAGAATCCCGAGTCTGTTTCTCGATGGCCTTGAGGAAATACTCTCCAGACTCAAGCTGTAGATCAACCTGTAGAGCTGTTCGTCAGATTCAGTCCGTTTCACAGCAAAACGGGACAGACTTTGCGAGGAAGCTGTGCAGGCGGGAAAGGTGTGTACACCTTCTTTGAGGGTTTCGCTGACAGTGGCTCAAGCCCTGCTGCTTTCCGTGCCTCAGTCTTCTGCGCAAGAGCCTCGTTCTTCTTCGCCGTCTTTTCTGACGTTTTGAGGTGTCGTTTGCGGAACTGTGGAAGGAAGCGATCCCAAGACTCTGTAGCGAGTTTAGGGTCTTTAGCAAGTTCACGTCTGATCATTAATTCCTGGGAACATTCGCGTTAAAGATAGTTGGTAAGACAGCGGAAAAGGTCCCACTTTTATCCGGTATATGGGGTGGATATTCTTCATGCAGTCCAGGACTATCCGCCGAACCTCCTTGAGCGATTTGTACGGCCCCATCACGCTGACTGTACTTCCTTGCACCAGGACATAGCATTGCGTGAGCAATTCGATTGCCTATAAGCCATCGTGGAGATGTGAACGATGACAGATAGCAAGGACACGTACCTTAAGCGTACTACCATCGGGCCCTATTATCCTCTGCCGTCGTTTAACAAACCTCTCCTTATTCCGCACCAGACTTCCTATTTTGATAATGTCGCATGCGACTGTGTCATCTAGAATTTTCACAGCTTGCGTCACTGAAACTCCTCGAGCGAGAAGTTTGAGGAGGTCTCGCGCTTTGAGAATGATATATGGGTCGTAGGTTTTTCGCGTCGTTCGAACAGACATTGAACCGTGAACCAAATCTAGTGTACATGAGATACCCTGCTCAGGATGTGAATTAGTGAGGACAAGATAGTCAGTCAGCAACATACATGAGCCTCCAATGCCCGCGTCACTGCACTCCATACTTCTCGTAGATATTTTTCTCGATATTTTGGGAAAAGAGTAGCAAACGACGACTCTTCAGTGAAGTTGCCTCCTTTGTTATCTTTTGCTTCGAATGTGTCAATTTTCCACTGGATATGTAGAATTTAGGCATTTTTCGAGGTGTATTTCATTGGGCTTACGCTGCGACCATTAGTTAGCTCTGGGTCGGGTTGAAAAAAAAAAGCAAACTCACTGGTCAATATCGTCGGTGTCCCATGCTAAAGCGTCCATGAGTCGACTAAAACCATTAGAAACTCTTCCACGCACGCTTATCCTTTCTGTGAGACTTGTTCTTGCTTACTGAAGGCGCAGCCTCATTGTCGGACATAGTGTGGGGAAAGTAGAGTCTCAAGTTCTTCACCAAACAAGAATTTGTTCCGAGTTTCCGTTGTTGTCTTCCACCTTCAAAGCTTCACGCGCACGTCTTAAATTCGCCTTTTCCCTTCTCCTACTCTATTTCTCTGTCTCATAAGATAATGGACAACTTGGATGTTGCGCCTGACGTCGTCGACGCTGCTCTCTCTTACGACGACACAACACCTTATGAAGAACAAGTACCAACACATCCATCAAACGACCCGGCGCGGGCTTCACTTGCAAACCGCATCGGGAGCACAAAGCTGTATCTGCTTTCCGAGACGTCCGTCGCTAGAGCAGGCAAGGTGCGCTAGCAGCATGTCATTGGAGGTGTATTCGAAAGGACCTGATGTACGAGTTCGGTAAGCGCAAACATGCCTCGGATGATGAGGAAGAGGATGTAGACGACGAAATGGAGGAAGGTATGTAGTCGTTCTCGTGAATCAATAAAGTTATCATGGATTACCTCCAGATACAACACATCGAGGAAACGCGTTACTACTACGTGGTCCACCTATTGCCCATCTACCTACGGCACGTCTGTTCGCATACGCGAAACATTTTGACGCCCAGCCCATGGGTTTGGAGTGGGTTGACGACAACACTTGTGTCTTCGTCTTTTCTACGAAAAACTCGGCTCGACTTGCCTATCGTCACCTTCAGAAGAGTCTGACAGAAGATCCCGACGAAGATAGTTTCGTGACCGCAAAGTCAATTCCAATTGCTTTCTGGCCGCCAGAAGAACGCATTCACAATAGCTTAGGCAAGGGTGAAGGTCTGAAAGGTGCTATCAGAATGCGTTGGGCACTCACTGAAGACGTTAAAAAGAAAGGGGCGAGGAAGGAAAGTACTTTTTATAAAAAGCACGGGAGATTGGCGGGCAAAGAGGTTTATGCAGGGGAGGGTGTTCCCGCTGCAAAGCGACGACGCGGGGAGGATGGACAAGACCTCTCGCAAAGAGCACAACTGGACGATGAACTAGACGAATTCCTTCGAGAAGATGAAGAGACTCCCACGTCACCTCCTTCCAAGATGCGTTCCGACTACATCTCCGCAAATGGTCGGACTCTCTTGGAACGCACATCCGTTCTTCGATTACACCCCGAGTCCGAGCGGCTAAGCCTCGCGGACAGATTGACAGCACCGCTGCCTCGCCGGGCACGGAATGGCACCCTTACCTTACCTTACGATGAAGGGGAAGATCTCGGTTCTCGCGTCAGGTCAGAAAAACTGGAGTGGGGACCTTCTGACACGAAGGAATCGCGACGGGGAGGAAGAGGCGACAGACAGCATCGCCGAGGTGATGGGAAGGACGAGCGGCGCGGTGACAAACCCCCTCGCTATCGGCCGAGAAAAATGACCCAACAAGAGCTCGATGATGAGATAGACGCATTTTTGAACGAAAAAGAATAAGAGCCCCCCTTGATATGGTTTTCTGAATGTTTTCTGGAGCTCAGTCATTTCACTTTGATCTATTTTGAATCTACAGGCATATGCCCAGTGTGCACATCATTTGTACTCGTTACAGCATCATTCATGGCATGGTTGTAAACTTGTGGAAAGTATTCTTACTGTTACGGGTTATAGTAATCTTTGACACGCGCCGCTCGCTATGCTTAGAACATCATCACGTCATGTCTTGCAGATTACATGACGCCGCACAATTTCCAAGATTTCGAACATTTTGAACGGTTTGGATGTAACTCGATCCTTTCCAACATCTTGTGAATCGCATGAAATGCAAGGAGGAAGGAAAGATCGGGTGACAAAAATGAAGGTCGCTTGTAGTAACATCATCAGTGGCAGTGTTCAGGGGTTGGCTCGAATTCCCTCAATGACAAATTGATGTTACATCAGTGCGGCAGCTTCTATCAGGCGCTGTCATTTACTTTCTGGTTGAAAAACAGATAGGTGATGAATCTGGTGTCTACCACGATAAGTACGTGGTATCATGAAGCAGGCACAATTATCGAGTTCCCGATGACCCGATGACCTGGTGACCCACGTTTGTAAATGGGGGAGAGATGGGTCAGTGTCAGTGGACATATCACGCTTTGCTCAACCCACTCAAGTGACGACTGAGTGCGCCGATGCTATCTCCAACGGGTCCTTCTTCGATCACGTTTGATAGACCCCCGGTTCCCAGAAGAATTATATAAAGTATTCCACATCTAACATCTAGACCAGAGTATAGGACTGGAAAACTTCCCCATCTCTTTTGCAGCACATAATGTCGGACAAGAAGATTATCTTGGTTATTGGAGCTACCGGTGCTCAAGGTATGAAGGTTATTCCTGCTTTGCTCGCACCGAGCGAAAACGGCACACCGTCACCCTATGCTGTGCGTGCTCTTACCAGAGACCGCAACAACAAGAGAGCCAAGGAGCTAGAGGCACTGGGCGTCGAGCTCTTCGAAGGTACTTATTGCACGTGTATCCAAGAGATCTCCTTTTTAATTTCCGCGTCAAGGCCGCTTTGATGATTTCCCCACGGTCACTGCTGCCCTTGAAGGTTGCTATGGAGCATGGGTCAACACTGACACCTATACCGTTGGCGAAGAGAGGGAAATTTATGCTGGTATCAAGATTTATGAGATCTCGAGGCGTACATCTACTATGCGCCACTTAATCTGGAGTAACCTCGACTATGGCAGCAAGGTCAGTCTGAGATATCTTGTCGACCAAGGTTTCCCATCAACCTTGATCTGTTGCAGCTTGGTCACTACAATCCTATCTATAAGGCCGAACATCACGACGCCAAGGGGATTGTCAATGAGTTTCTTAAGGGGCAACCTTCTTCCCTCAATGATGGCCTAACCTGGACATCAATCTCGTCAGGGGTTTACTTTGAGATGCTGAACTATGTATTTCTGCTTCAAAACAACTATGACTGAACTTGTTCTAAATATGCTTTTAGCCGCTCTGTGGCCCACTCAACAGGCGGGAAGATGGTACTGTTGTTTTTGCCTCCCCGATAGGTGATGGACATATCCCCATGGTCTCGCTTGACGACCTTGGCTGGTGGGTTCGCTACACGCTCGATAATCGTGAGACAACGTCTGGCAAGGACCTCAAAATCGCGAGCGACATGGTCGGGTGGGACTACCTCTCAGAGACCTTCACGAAAGTCACTGGCACGCCCTCCGTACACAAGCGCCTTACACTTGACGAGTGGTTCAATTGTCTGACGGGTGCCCATCGGCCTATTGCAAACGAGAAGACGGAAGGTGACGGCTCGACAACCATTCGACAGAGCTTCTCTGGGTTTTGGTGTCTCTGGAGGGACGATATCATTAAGAGAGACATGGAATGGGTTAGGGGCATTCATCCCAAAGGATATACACTTGAACGTTGGATGCGCACGACCGGGTATACAGGGAAGATCGGCTCTACGGCGCTCAAGAACGCGGAAGACGGAAAAGGCAGGTTACTCCCCAACAAGGCTGTCACTGTTACGCTGTAGAAATACTAGAAAGAAGGGAGCTCTGTCTATTGTCACTAATACTTTCTTGACTTCGTACAGTTTTGTATGCCTTTATACAGACACGATAACATATTATTGGGCATTTGCATTCCTGCGACAAGTAATCAAGTGCTACTGAGTAACCTCAAGGTGCTCACACTACATTTTTGATGTTTTGAATAGTATATGTGATGAAGAGTGGATTTTTTTTCCCAAGGTCGACGTGCACATGAATTCCACAGCTTCTCGATCAGCGCAGGGTCCGCGGCGATGTTGTGTGCCGAACAAGCATTGGGAGCGGCCGGACGGCGCGAAGTCCTGGCCGCTGTAATGAGGAACTCTATATTTACCTTTTTTAACTCATCCACTGGCAGGAGCTCCCTCAGACGAGTACTTACTGTCAGATTTAGAGCTAACTCAAAACGGTACGTCAACTGCAGCATCGACATTACTAGTAGAACTCTCCGGTGAGAAAGACAATTCTTTTCCTTTCTTGGCCTTCATATAGAATCTGAAAAGGTTTTGTTGAAGAGGTGCGTGTTAGTATTCCCATCAGTTTTCGCGCTGCATCCATACATTCTTTTCATTCACAGGATGAAAAAATGATGATAGATGCACCCAAAGCAAAGGCGATTTGTCTAACAAATGAGTTTAGCTCTACGGAACCCACAAATGTATGTAAAATCTCTATTCAAGTGAGGACTTTGATTGACCAGGGAGAATTCAAGGAAAGCAAAGTTTCACATCTCAAGCATTCGAAAGAAGATACAGTCAGTCCCATTCATGCCTGCTTCAAAGCTAGACTTGACGTCTAATTTTGCGTTGGGAAAATTCAAGGCTGATCCTGTGAAAAACGAAGCGACCGTTGACAAGGTTGAAGAAGTGTGTGCCGTTTCGAGTCTCCAGCCCTTCTTAACACGATCGTTGACATTCTTAACTAGTTGATGGTGGATACCAAAGTAAGTGATCTTTTCCGGATTTCTATACTTTCTGTTCTCACTGCAATGAAGCCTGGTGTATGGCTCAAAAGCGATGAAACAAAGGTCGGTGGTCCTGCTTATGTTGAATGAACGCTTGGGATATACTAGTCGCATCTTTTCCACCAGGATGTCAAGCTCAATACAGAGGAATACCTTAAAGCCAAAGGAAAAGATTCTGTCAATTTTGATGACGCAGTAGTGAGCTGTAGATCCTCAAAGGTGGGTGATGTTTTTCTTTTGCGCGGAATTGTAATCTGATGCTGATGTTAGTCATGGTCCCAGTCACCACCCTTCCTGGCGTTTGGATATTTCAAGCGCGATAGTGCCGAGGAGCCTCAAACAATCAAGTCAGAGGTCGTTGACCAGGTGCGTAGTTCATACTTTTGCTTGGATTAGATTTGATTTCTTTCTGCTGAAGGACATGGTTTTGCCAACTGGCAATGAATATCCTTCTGTTATAGAAGAAGCTGTTGAGCGTGACAATGCTATAAGAACTGACACTGGCCCTCGCGCGTACGTCGGGGAGACCACTTCTACTGATAATAAATCTCAGGGTTTTGCTAGCGTTCCAGAATCTATCCGCGAAGATGTTGACCTACCTCGTGGGGAAGACAATCTGGATCTAGACCAGGTAAGCATTCGGCCAATATATTGAATGCCATGTAGAGATTTACCAATGTGTTCCAGCCTTTACCTGAAGGAGGTAATGCACAAATCTTGCGAAACAGTCCGACTGTTATCGAGCGCCGCCCCGCGAAGCGACAGAGATTCTTCATTGAACTTCCAACGGTTGAATCAATCTACGGCAAGACAATGTTGCGGCGTGTGGCTGGCACTCCTGTGGAAGAACTCAACAAGAAAATGGAAAAAATGAAAAACGTAATTCTCTTTTTGTCGTGCAACCTTTCTTACTTATACATGACTGGTAGCCCAAAGTGAAGAAACTTCAAGGCTTGAGTCTTAGCCTTGACACCGTCCGTGATCGCCTCATTTCGGTGGGTCTTGATCCGTACCCTATCACACTAGAGAAGGAGATACAAGATGTCATGGTTAAACGGCGATTTATATCTTCATTGTACGGGGGAAATACTCAGTCCACCTTGCCATCCATTGGGAAGCATTTCCTTGATGCTCACGGATTTAACGACTTCATGTACCCCAATTTGGATCTAGATCCATATGCGCCGCAGATGCCTGGGTCGCCTGGGTTGTTCTTTGCTGCTAATGGACGCCATGCTACTGCGTGGGATATGGGGCATGGTCCTGGACCCGAGAGGGTTATAACACGGATCCGTCCTGGTATTTGGCAATATCAAGGCCAATATGTCCTAAGCCCAACTCGATCATTGACCAAGGAGGAATGGGCAGCCCAGAGTCCTAAAGTTTGTATAAAGCCTTTTTTTTTTGATTGCTCGTTTGAACTGCTAGACCTATCTGACAGGTCCATTTCAGATGGGCAAAGCAGATCATGGAGAAGGACTGGCGAAGAACTGTCCGATGTCGAGTGTCCCTTCGAAAACAATATGGACGTGAATTCACGGAAGAAGAGTTCAAAGAGGCAATCGAGGACAATACAAATTCATACAAAGATGGCATTAATGAGAAGGATATTCTTCGGGATCTTCTCCGCGGAGACGAGGTATGGCGAAATGTCCCTGTGCTCGAAAATGCTGCCAATGAACGATTTATAACAGTTCATAGCGGTGTGGACGATGAAATGTGTAGGCTATGATGCTGACTTCCAGCGCAATCTTGCTGAAAAGTACCCCACGTGGGTACCTCCACCTCCAAAGCCGAAAAAAGGTTCAGGCAGAAGAAGAAAAGACAAGAAGACGACTGTGTCAGTTAAACAGGAGATACAGTCAGACGACGATTCAAACGAAGAGGAGGAAGATGATGGTAATGAGAGTGACAGGGATTACGAGGAAATGAAGCGAAACAGGTATTTAGCATCAAAGAGGGCCCCACAGACATCAAAGACTATTAAAGAGAAAGCACTGGAAGTCCGAGGAAAGAAGCGAGAACACAATGTGATTGAACTTGACACTGAAGAGGAGGAACTGGTATACAAGAGTCGGGGGACACGGTCACGTCCTACTCGAGTCTGAAACGGACTTGAAACACTTTTCTGTAATACAGTCGGCGTCGTTTATTGATACAGGATCTTATAAATCGCCTCACCACATCCAATGTTGATGTGACTTCAAACATGAATACTAGAGGGTGTCTCATCCGCAGGAAAGAAGCATACCTATTTAGACTTTTCACATGTGTGTGGCCCCAATATGAGTGCCTGTGATTCAGTTTTGAAACTTGTATTATCATATGAGGTTAATATATCTAAATGACTGTGCTGCATCAAGTCTCCACCATAACCTCACTTTGTTCAGTTAGGGCTTCAAGTATGTATAAGTAACTCAGCCTCCACCCCAACCTCACTTTCTTCAGTTAAGGCTTCAAGTACGTATCAGTAACTCAGCTGCCACCATAACCTTACTTTGTCCAGTTATGGTTTTATCTATGTCTTGCCAATGCTGGCATATGTTGTCAGTGAATAGAGTTTCACATTTATCAAAAATACTACAATCCCAAGTTATATATATATTATGTTAGTACAGTATCAACAAATATCAAGTTGGATGCTGAAATTTAGAAGTTAGTAATAAGAAGTAGTTTATCAAAAATCACACTTACATTTGTAAACCATTGAGGATCTTGTAAGGGGACTGCTCCATCTTATTGTGGACTTTCCAAATCTAGCTTCAGCTTAGTGAGTATGCAGCATTCCTATACAAACTGTGAGGCCCTGTTCTACCCCCTTCTATTGATATTAGTCACTTTCCATATGAGTCATAAGCCTGAACCTTATTCAGCTTCAAGTATTGTTTGTCATTCTGTATTACATGCTGGAGGCCATTTAGTTAGTAGTTGTTAGTCAAATGGACCTACTGATATAGTATATAAGCAGATCCTCAGACTAAATAATAACAGTGTTAAATGGTCTATTCATTGAATGACTGTAAGTTAGTCCAGCAAGCTACTGCTGCTCACTCACTGCCTTCACCCCTCACTTGCTGCCTAGCTCACCCTCACTGATTCACTGGGCTTCTTGCTTGTTGGTTAGATAGTGTAGTTAGTAAGTACTCTACATGCATGCTAATGTCCCCTTACAGATTTCTTGATAGACAATATTTGCAGTTATTCTTGATGTATTTTCTTCTGGCAAAATCACCTTGACATAATTTTGAAATATTGTCAGAAAGTATATAGCCTAACAGTCACACAAGAGAACCAGATTAGTATACAATTCCAGTACTATGTAGTATACATAAGGCAGCCACAACAAGTTAACTATAATTAATAATTATAATAATCATTAAAGATAGGTCATAGAGCTAACAGCTCTACAGTACTAAGTCTGTTATATGCCACACTTTTAGACTGCTAAGCAGTCTACAGGATGGGAGGCAAAGATAAAAGTCAATATATTATATGAATGTTCTATATACAATTATAAAAGAGACTACAGTTGACTCTGTCTTAACCCATAGGTCTTGATGGAAGCTCAAACCTATGGGTTATTAAAGAGTATGGGGTATGAAAGAGGTCATTATAGGGTCATGTATTTGACTTCTAGTATGCTTATTTAGTGATACCTCATGCATAACTATTTTATTCTATGCATTGGAACCAAGCCAAGGAAAGTAATCCATAATAGCAGCTGGGCAGAGAAACTAAACTCATCAAGATGTGTATTTGATGACCAAATTTGGCTAGAATATTCTTCAACTCACATGCAAAGGGATCATTCAGGTTTGCCACATAAGCCTGAAGTGTCAAAGCAGCTTTAAGAGCCTCATAGTAGGCTGGCTTTAATCCAGCATCAGTAGACAAATCATTGAGATCCTCAACATCACCACCATTCATTTCCCTAGCTTGTTCACTTTCAACATGCTCCATAACTGCTTGAAAATTTTCTATCTTGCTGTCACCATCATGCATGATATTTTTGTTGACCAGATTGAGTAATTTATAAAGAGCCATTAAATGGCTGAAGGTCACTAAGTTGCTCAAAATGAGATAATGAATCTGTAACCTTTTTAGCTGCAGCAATGGCTGTGTCAACAGTGGAATTGTTAAGCAGGAAGGAAACAGGAACAAGAGGAGCAGTAGTTGTAGTAGATGTAGTGAAAATGGGATTAAAAAGGGACTCAGGAAAAATGCTGGATTTGCACCAACAATTTCAGATTGTTGTGGTATCAACCTTGTTCCAAGCAATTTTGGCCATCTACATAGCTTCTAAAATGTTAATGTTGTAAATCAGTAGGAGAGACATCACTATTATAATAATCAATGGCATGGTTCATAAAATGAGCACAATAATGAGCTTTAAAATGTTTAATCATCCCAGCATCAGCAGGTTGAATGTGTGCAGTCATATTTGGACTGTGTAAGGGTGGCCTCTGAAAGCTATGACTCAATTGCACAGCTGGCAAAGGGAAATCCAAAGTGTGTATTAGTGTATGTATAAGTAACTACATACCTGGCAGAGGAAAATCCAAAAAGAACAAGTCTAAGGATTCACCCTGCCAGATGCTCAAAGAAAATAAAAGGTAAGTTACATGATATATAAGTCACATGTCCAGATCACCTGTTTGGGTCACATGTCTGAGTCACATGTCTATGTCATCTGCTAAGGTCACATGGCTGGGTCATATATGCAGCTGAGTCTGAAAAGAGAGAGTAAATAATGGCTTGATGGCTGAAATACTCTCCTCTTTTGAAACTCAGACCAATTTGACATTTGAGGAAGTCTGGCATCAGACTGAGTAAATCAAAGGAGTATGGCCTATGCTATCCCCCAATCAAGTAGGCAAAAGTCTAGAGGGTTGAGAGCAAGGCTGAGAAGTGAAAAAATAAATGTAAAATGGGTGAAGAAAGAATGAAGAAATAGATGTGAAATAAACATGAAATGGTAGTCTCCTGACAGACTGAAGTCCTCAACACAAATATTAGTGAGGTCATCAGATGAGATATGAGCACTAAAATTATCCTAGAGGAGCAGGATTGTTTGCCTATTATAACACAGTTTTGCATTGATAAGCCTCCATTTGGGCTAGGCACACCAACCATACAGTATGACACCTAGGCAGGTCACAGATGAGGTCACAGAAAGAGAAGTCACTCTGGTGTGCACAAATAAACCATTCTAAGCAGTATCTGACAACCACACATGGCAATGATCTTCTCTCATCATTGATAGCACTAGTGATGGACAGATTGATAGGTGACAGATAGCATCAAAAATAATAAAAACCGATGTTTTTTAGCAATGGCAGCACTTAGTGACATAGAATGATGAAGATTCTCTGTGACAGACAGCCTGGTGTTTTGCCTTGGTGCTTGACATTGCTTAGTGACATTTGCCAACATGATATGGACAGCTGGATGGTGGATTTTACATTAAATAATTTAATTTGTAGTGTTTACTTACATTTTTTTGAGTTTGCTATTCTTGAGCACTGCTTAGCGCAATGGCGATGGCAAACTCTTTCTTGTATAAATACTTATTTTTTCTGTTAGTAGCACAATGGAATAAACCCCTTTGATCACCCTACACTTTAAATTTCTTTTGGTGCATCTTGTACTTTAAGTCGCCAACATTTATTCTGCTGTGTTCTTGCCGCAATCCACCTTATTGTGCCAATTCTCTTGCTGCTTTCTTTGCTGACTCTCTCTCTTTTATCATGTTATGTTGCCATCATTGACACTCTTAGTACTAAGCAACTTTTTACACATATAAATACAAAATACTAAATTTTTCCTTCTTGCTGCCACACAGTTATGTCAGTGCATCTTTCCATTGCCACTTCCTGTTGCCACAACTCAAACACCTATTGATGCATTTTTTGGGACCCTGCCTGGACTCCTTGTAACTTAGCATGCCTAACACAATCAGGTCAAGTATCTGTAATCATGACAGTACTGACTAACTTTTGGGCATCATCAGTATCCCAATTTTGGATCCACTCTTGACAGAGAACTGTTGTCATGCAAGCTTTTGCATTGTTATAGTAATAAAATCCAAGCTAGGAATCTGGTTTTTGATTGAACATGCAGGGTTGTTTGGCTTTTCCAAAGACAATTGGTGGCAGTTTTTCAGAGCCAGTAGCATTAATCATGAATGCATATGTTAGCTGCTTTTTGTTGCCTTTGACACCAGATGTCTGCTTGTCTATTAGACCATGATTGAGTAGCATCCTATAAAAAGACATGAATTCTAAAATGGCATTGAAAGAAAATTGCTTATGCTCGAAACAGACCAGTCTCATTCATATTAAAGATGTCCTTTAGCTGACAACCATGCCTTCTAATAGGTTTTTGCAGCTGTTCCCACTCTCTCTCTACCTTCTCAATATTTGCTAAACCAGCCTCTCCATGGGTCTTGTAATTGTGTAACCTGTATTGCTTGTTCAATGCAGTCAGCCATTTCTCATTGAGTGTAAGCCTCTCATCCTTCAGTATTCCTTTCAGATCTGCAAAACATGTCCACTTCTGCTTGAGAATCTCTCCATTAAGCTTTACTCCATCAGATATGGCCTTTATAATCCAAAGTTCCAACATTTTGTTCACCTCCAAGTTGTAAGAGCGATCTCTGGGAATTGTGGCTAATCACACAACTAGCAGAGGGAAATCTAAAGTATATTAGAATCTGTTACAGTACCACAGAAAATGTAGCTAATCACCTGGCAGAGGAAAATCTGAAAAAAACAAGTCTAAGGATTTCCCAGAGCCAGGAGTCCAAAAATACTGCAGAGAGTCATCTGACCACAAATGTGGCTGTGCCATAGTCAACTTGTCAGATACTGACATAACTGCCCATTCAGGCAACTGCTGACATAATCAGAGAGGGCTGTGTTGCCTTGCCTCTGCTTCATTCCCTGCTTATGGTGCCAGTCTAGGATCTCAATCTTTTGTTTTAAGTATGGCATTTTTCTTTTTTATAAAGACAGGCCCTAATCATTTGACACATTAAATTCAGCTCAACCTTGTGATGAAAATGGTGACATATACTTTTTCTTGTTGCCCACAAGCTTTTTTATACTTCCTCTGAGCTCCTTTAGCTTTTTCACAAGTGTCTTCTGCTGCAAATTTAGGCACTAAAGTCCACATTCATAATTAGAAACTGTTTCAAGAAGTTTAAGAACTTTTTTTTCATTGACTAAGTTAGCATTGTTATTAAGCCAGTGCTCATCTGCCTCAAAAACTGTTTTCCTTGCATTGATACATTGCAAAAAAGCATCCTTTTATACTTTGATTTGTTGTTTAAGGTTGGCAAAGCCAGCTTTAAGTGTTTCAGAAGGTTTTGGTAGCATTGTATGTTACTGAAGAGGTGACAAACAGTCAGAATGAATAATTTTTGGGGCCAATAATCATATGTTTGAACATTTCATTAAGCTATATCTGATTGTTGTGATTAAGTTGTAATGTTTTATCATATGATTAGCATAAAAAATAATCAAAATATCTATTTTAATATTATTATGGGTTATGACACTTCTCTGAGAGATATGAGATATGGGATATAGAAGGGATCCTGATTTTACCTGCAAACAAGCTTGGTGGAGCTGAAAATTTATGGGTTATAGCTGATTATGGGTTATGACAGGTATGGATTAGGACAGAGTTGACTGTAGTTCCAAAAGTAGTAGTGCAACTGTGCTGCTATAGCTCAAAGTCCTTTCTCATCTGTCAAAAAATATGAAGCTGACATTAACCAATAGTATGACTTGAAAAAGAATGAGCCACCTATGAGTATGCAGACAGTGGACATGCCAACTTGCTAGCCAGGTCAATTCTCATCTCAGTGTTGACATTAACCAACAATGTTGAGGCCTCAGCCATAAGCAAGGTGGAGGCAACAGGAGCCAGAACTATGGTTGATTGCACTACAAGAGATGGTAGATAAGGTCCATGACAAGACTGGCATTGCTATAGATCATGATGGTTGGAATTCATCTCAATTGGATAGTACATGCCCTGCTCTAGATAGACATGCCCTTGAGTATGTTCATGTGCAAGCAATGCATGAAGCTAGATCATGTCATTGTCTGTCAAGATCCTCCAGTCATCCCACTGTTGAATAGTGGGCAGTTCACCATATAAATCAAGGCAATGATGTCATTCATTGTCAATTTCATGATAGTGGTTAATCAAGGTGTTCATCTTGAAGAAATGAATTTTGAGATAGATGACACTGAAGGTATGGGCATGATCTATCTGTAAGGGTGACCTCTGGAGGCTGTGGCTAAGTCACACAGCTGGCAGAGGAAGATCCAAATACTATCTAAGGTTGTACAAGTATAGCTACACACCTAGCAGAGGAAGATTCAAAGAACAACTCTGAGGATTCCCTATGCCAAAGGTGGCACTTCCAAGGCTCTGGATGCATGGAAGCTATTGTACAGAATAACAGAAAGCCTCAACCCTAACTTGAAACAGTAAAAACCTGGAGATTGTCCAAATCCAGAAGTGGCTGTGCTAGGAGACTGACAGTAAATGAATTATAGACAGAGAACCAGTGCAGCTAGAGTCTTAAAAGTGGTACTGGCTGATAGGACTTAAAAAATGCATGAAGGAAAATCATAGTGGGAATGGCTGAAAGAGAATTAGAGGGTGAGAAGAAGGGATGAAAGATGGGTTCCCTGACACTATCCATTCTGGAGGAATACTGTTCACCAACATCATATGCAAGACATCTGCACTGTAATGTTCATAGTGACAGCAGCATCAAACTGTGGTGGGCAAAGCTGGACATTGCTCCAGCTCATTGGCTTAAATGGTGTGAGAGGATTTGCTGCATTGTAGTCAGTGATAGCTTTTTAATACAATTTAGGATGAGCAATAATCAAAGTAAGTAGCCTTACAAACCATGTTTGAGCTTGACTAGAGAGAGACAAACCCTGTGTAAGAGCATGCCCTAGCAATATATGTCAGTAAATCTGGCACACATAATCTACTGCAATTCCCAACACTGAGTTCTGCATTCTTGGCCAACTGAAGTATAGAATATTTTGTGCTATAGTATCTATATAATTACAGTTAGCATGATCTTGCATTAATACAGTCAGTAATTGTAAGTGTAAGTAGTAAATATAAGTGCTCACCCTCAGTCTTGTATAATTGACTGAGGATGCTATTTACAGATATCTTAATATTAATCATCCATTGTTTTGTATGTGAAGAGTGTATTGCCTAGCTGGCCACAAATGTAAAGGAGTTGTGCCTAGCCCAATACAACAGATGTTTGTGGTGTCATCATTGTATTTGGTCCAACACCAAGTATATAAGTAACTCAATGCTTAATTCCAGCTTCAACCTCATTGTGTTTAGTTAAGGCCTCAGTTTTTAAAATTTAGTGCTCAATCAATCTTAGCTTCAACTTCACCATGTTTAGTTAAGGCCTTGGTTTTCAAAACTCAGTGCTCAATTCCAGCCTCAACTTCACTGCATTCTTACCAAAGACTGCAGTGACAAGACAGTCAAGAAACTAGAGGCACTGAGCATTGAGCTCTTCAAAGGTACTTATTGCATGTGTATTTAAGAGATCACCTTTAAAAAGTACTTTTTGTCAAGGCTGCTTTGATGATTTACCCATAGTCACTGCTGTCCTTAGAATGAATAAATGAATTCACTGGGTACAAGGATTAATATTCTTTTGCAAAACAATGAACAAATACAGTAAAATTAATTTTATTGATTTTAAAATTTTATTTGAATATTTTTATTAAAACCAGAGAATAAATATTGTAACTGAACTTACTCAGCTGCCAGCAAAAACTCAAGCAGCACCAAGAAAAGTACAATTCAACATTGGTAAGAACACATTGGGTTGTTCTATGCATTTTTATGGCTTTCTTTAATGCTGAAGATGCTGTTCAGTTAGAATATTTTTTTATTATTTTGACAAAAACATTCAAATAAAATTTTGAAATTAATTAGATTATTTTTATATTATTTTTAATGAGAGTTGCAGCTAATCAAACAACTGGCAGAGAAAAATCCAAAGTATATTAGGAATCTTTACAACACCACAGGAAAGTGGCTAATCACCTGGCAGAGGGAAATCTAAAGAGAATAAGTCTAAGGATTCCTCTGCCAGCATGCAGTGCATCAGGCAGATGCAGGAGGCATGGGAATGTATTGTACAGCATGACTGTATCTAAAACTTAACCCTGGGGTAGGTCTGGAGATGTCTGGACTACTACAGAATAACCTTGGATATCCAGAAATGGAAGTTCCCTGACATCCCCCCCCTTAGAGTGTGGCATCTTGATGCACAGAGTAAAACAGGTTCTGAAGAGCCTAGTTAGTCAGGGAGACAGGGTAGAGGCCTCAGATAGCCTGGAGTGTGTCTGAATGTGTGCAGTGAAACTCACTAACCAGGGAGGGTGCATAAACATTGTCAGCAGGCTTTTAGGATATGTCTTCAATACAATCGCCCTTCCACTTCACCTTGTACTGTAGTTTGCAATGGAATAGATGGCTGTTTAGGATTTTTTCCACCTCATACTCTGGGCTATCTTCTGCCAGGACCAGCAGCAGGGGCAGGGGCAGGGGCACTTGACATTCCAGTATTGGGTCATCCAGAGCAGGGATGAGTTTGACTACAATGAAGACCAAGTAAAGCTTGCATATTCCAAGGGGCAATCAGAGCTGGTAGGCTAGAGGGCAAACCTGTCTTTCTCCTAGGTACAGTCCAAGTTGGCAGTAAAACAACTTTTTAGATGGTCAAGTAGTGGCAATGTTGGAAGAGTCCAAATACACGTAGTCTTCAGGCTTGTATACAGGGGCCAGGAGTCATTCTTAGTCATAGTACTGGGCCATGTCATCCTTTGCCTTGATCAGAGCTGCCTTGGCCTTCTCCTAGGCTTCATGCATCCAGTCTATGAACTTGTTGACGGACTTATTCTCTAATTGATGTACAGGGGATTTGAAGCCTATTCAGAAGTGGTGCTTGGTATCTCAGAGGAACAGAGATACCTTGGTGGTGGAGTGCACATGGTTATTGTACTGGAATTCTGCCTCTAGAAGGAGCATCCCAGTCATCCTGCTGCTTGTTGCAAAACAAATAGAGGTACTGTTTGAGCTCCTGGTTGACCTGTTTGGTCTGGCCATTGGACTGCAGATAGTACACAGTAGGGGTGTGGAGCTTGACATGGAGGAGTTAGTAGAGCTCACATGTGAACTCTGCAACGAATTGTGGACTCTGGTCTGAGACATATGCACTGGAGAGGCTGTGGAGCTTCCACACATTTTTTTAATAGAGGTTAGCAGCACCCATGGCAGAGCAGGTGGTGTGGGTCAGAACAAAATGGGCCTGCTTACCACACAGGTCCATGATGACCATGATCACATCATAGCCATGAGAGTCTGGTAGTTCCACAATGAAGTCCACAGAGGCCACACTCCAATGCACTGCTGGCACTGGAAGAGGGTGCAGCTGCCCAACTAGAAGGTGTTGCTGGGGCTTGGTCCAGAGGCACAAGTCACAGGTGCTGGTGTAGGAGCCAATGTACTGGGACATCTAAAGCCACCAGTAGTTTTGGGAGACAAACTCCAATGTCTTCCAGCAACCAAGATGTCTTGTGAGCTGAGAGTTGTGGTGCTACTCAACAATGCACCTGCAAAGCTCCAGATTGTTGGGAATGTAGATGCAGCTGTGGAAGGTGAGGAGGCCATTTTGCAGGCTCCATTCTTCTGCATGCACTAACTTGGCTCCTGTGGTTTGTCCAGAGCAGAGGGCCAGCATGGCCTTGGCTCCTTGGCTATGGAGTCCTTGTAGATCCCTTCCTAGTTGCCTCACCAGATGTCCTGCAGTATGTTGAACTTGTCTCCCTGCATGGACACACCCTCCATGGCCTGGATAGCAAACAACTCTAGGCAGAGGAGCACCAAGTTGTCGTTGTCCCCAAACCTGGAGCCATGGTCAGCATGTGGTCCTCCTGGGTTTGTAGTGGAGGGAGAAGTCACAGTTGGTGAGATACAGGGACCAGAGTGCCTGCTGGCAATTGAGCTTCTTGGCCATCCAAAAGTACTCCAGGTTCTTGTGGTCCATCCAGACTTTGAACTTATGCCAAGCCCCTTCCAGGAAATGGTGCCACTCCTCTAAGGACTGGACAATTGCCAGCATCTCCTTGTCATGGATCTCATAGTGGCGCTCCATGGCATTGAGACTCTTGGAGTAGAAAGCAACCAGGTGCCACTTACCATTGTTCAGGAACTCCTGGGACAGGACCATGCCTGTTGCAAAGTTGGAACTGTCAGCCTTGAGGCAGAAAGGGCAGTTGTTGTCTAGGAACACTAGGACTGGTTTGGAAATGACAGCAGACTTGAGGGTGTCAAATGCCTTCTGCTCCATGCCACCCCACTGCCAGCTCACATCCTTTCCAGTAAGGTTGAATAGAGGGTGTACATAGTGCAAGAAGTCCTGGATGAACTGGTGGTAGAAGTTTATAAACTCCAGAAAGGCCTGTACTTCCTTCCTATTCCAGGGCTCCAGCTACAGCACAACACCAACTACCTTTACTGGGTCTATCTCTGCCATTCTGTGTGAGATAATCAGTCCTAGGTACTCAATGCAGATCCACTTGAATTTGCACTTCTCCAGGTTGAGATAGAGCTGGTGCTGATATAGATGGTCCAGGACAATGTGGGTGATATGACAATGTTCCTCTAGAGTCTTAGTATAGATGAGAATATTATCAAGATATATGCACACTATGCTCTTTGCAATCAAGTCCTGGAAGATGTCATCCATCATTGTTTGGAAGGCTGGACTGTTTGTGAGTCCAAAAAACATGATGAGCAGCTTGAACAGTCCACAGTCAGTCTGGAATGCCCCCTTCAACTTATTTCTCTCTTGGATGCACACATTGTTGTAGCCCCATTGGATGTCCAATTTTGTGAAGTAGCATGCACCCTAGAGGTTGTCAATGAGCTCAGAGATGAGGGGGAGGGGGTAGCAGTCCTTGTCGGTCATCATGTTGAGCATGCAGTAGTCCTGGACTAGCTGGAAGGAGCCATCCTTCTTCTTGATGAAGAACACTGGTGAGGCCATTAGAGACTTGGAGGGGCATATGCAGCTGGATTTAAGGTTCTCTCAGAGGAACACATCTAATTTGTCCTGCTCCTTTAGAGCAAGCAAGTAAACCTTGCAGCTAGAAGGGGTGGCATTTGGCATTAGCTCTATGGCATGGTTCCACTGCTTATGCTCTGGAAAGAAGTCAAATGAGGCTTTGGAGAAGATGTCTTTGAAGTCATGCAGATAGTCTGGAACAGTGTCTTGAAATGCTTGCATGGGAGCATTTGCTGCAAAGGCCTGGGCTAGTCACTGGGATATGGTCTGACTGGCCCAAATATCCTCAGAGGATAGCGGCATTTGCAAGGTGGTGGCATAGATATAGTCTCTGACTTTCATGGCATTGTCCAGCTGCTCCAGATCTCAGGTGAGTTAAAACTCTCTTTCAGGGGCTTCTTTCTGCTTGGAATACCTCCTACTGTGTCTGTTGTCCTCATAGAGGGCCTCTCTATTAGGGAATGCTAGAGGCAGGGAGTCCAGGAGGTCTAAGTCCACAAAAGAAAGATATCCTAGTCAACAAGCTCAGATAGTAGTGTGTTCCCATTTTGCAACAAGTTGCTCCTTTTTTGAGTCCACATCACAGGTGGTGCAGCATCGGTGACACTAGCTTATGCTTACCTCATCCTTGGTCCAGTCAATTTCTAAGTTATGCTCTTAGAGCCAGGGGAACTCTAGGATCATCTCCTGCTTCTCCAGACTGGTAACCATGAAGGTGGTCCACTTGGAGTGGGACTTGTAACAAAGAACCAGGTCCACTATGAGCCAGATTGAGCTGGCCTTGTTTGGGGTGCCATCAATGTTGTACACAGAGATTAGAGATAGAAGGAGTTGTGCAGTGCGCTAGTGATGCTCCATGTAGCCGGAGTCCAAGAACAGCCCCATCATCCTGGAATTGAGAAGGGCAGCAATGTTTTGGACCTGCTGTGTGTCTGTGGTCTCTATTTCAACATCTAACTGGAGCAAATTTGTGGAGGGGGTTGAGGCTATTATGTAGCAGCAGGGGAGGCATTGCTCCCAAGCTGGGAGTCAAGGGCATGGCCAAAGAGGGGTGGTGGTAGTCAGGGCAGTTGTCTCTGGGGGAGGAGGTATGTCAGAGAGGGTGCTCATGGTGGCAGGAATAAAGCTGTCTACAGAAACTGTATTGATAGCATTTATGGACAGACAAAAAAAACAATTTGCACTAGACAATGGGAGCATACTATTCACCTGTTGCCTTTCTAGAAATCCTCCTCTGTTGCTCCATCACTCTCACCTTCCTCTGGTGCTATCCTTACACACTGCTCCAGAGTGGCCATGTTAGGAAATAAAACTCCTGCCTCATCATAGATGGCCAGGAGCTGCAAGAGCAACTCCTCCTGTTCCTCTGGGGCTAAGTAGTGCACCTTCAGGCTCAAAAGGGGGAGGGCAGACCATTGTCAAGACTCATCCACATCCATTGGAGCTCTGAGGAAGTAAAGCAGGGCACACAGGCTGCATTGTTGTGAGTATCACAAGTGGCAGTGGTGCTCAGCCATGAGGAGGGAAGACTGAGAGGTGTGTGTGTAGAGCAGGGGCAGTGGATCAATGCAGGTCCCACTTGAGCTTTATGAGCTGCCATTGGTCCTGGGCCACCTGGTACTATGAGGTGATCTGGTCATTAGCAGGGCATCTCTCAGCAAGGTTGTCCATGTGCTCTATGAGGGCTGGGTGCAGGCCATTCTGGAACATCAGGCAAAGTTGGAGACTATCCAGATACTCTGCCTGCTTCACTAGGGCCTGGAATGCATCAATGTACTTGTCCAGAGACTGCTTGCCTTGCCCATATTGATCCCTATTGAGGAGATTCAATGCAGCTGTCTTGGTGGAGTTCTGGGGAAAGAACTTATCCTGGAACTCCTGTTTAAACTTGGCCCAGCCTGTGAATCCACTGATGTCTTGAATCCACTGATGTCTTGAGAGCACTGAAACTTTATATAGGACAGGACCCACACAATCTTCAGTTCATCAGAGAGGAAGTTATTCCTACAGAGCTGGATGTAAGTAACACAGGATTGGAGGAAATGCTTTCTGAATGCATAGTCACTATTGTAAGCATTAGGGAGCACCAGATGGGGAACGTTGGCATGTTCCTGTGTTGGAGGAGCTGCTTAAGATGAAAAATCTCAAGATTGGTGTCAAAGGGGGCAGAGATGCAGCCAGAGCTGCAGAGAGATGCTTGAGGAGCATCCAAAGAGAATTGGAGATGGCTTTGGTGGTTTAGTAGAGGGTGAAGAATTCAGCAGTGTAGAGGGTGAGTGAAGTTTGTGTGAATTGCACCTGTGCTTCTAGTTGAAGCAAGCAACTCCAGGTGTTATTCTGCAGGGCTAAAGCCTTCATAGAGGAGTCTGAAGGAGTGAGCTGAGACATAAGAGCACCAGAGCTAAAGTCTGGTGGGGAGGTGGCAGAGTATTCAGGCATGCTGTAAAAAGTCTCTGGATCAGAGTTAGAAGACTTGTTCTGCTGTAAGGGCAACCTTTGGGAGTTGTGGCTAATTACACAACTGGCAGAGGAAAATTCAAAGCATATTAGGAATTTTTACAACAATACAGGAAAGTAGCTAATCACCTGGCAGAGGGAAATCTAAAGTGAACAAGTCTAAGGATTCTTCTGCCAGCATGCAGCACATCAGGCAGATGCAGGAGGCATGGGAATATACTGTACAGTGTAACCATGTCTAAAACTTAATCCTAGAATAGGTTCAGAGATGTCTGGACTGCTATGAAATGATCTTAGACATCCTGAAATAAAAGTCTCCTGACAGCTTCACCTATTTTTTCCTCATCTTTTTTCCTTTTATACCCCTCCTCACATGCACAGACCAACATATTTGATACGTGATTGCCCTATTCTGATACATACCATATACCAATGAAGGCTTAGCATAGCCTGGATTGATCTAGGATCAAGGTTTAGCCTGCTTCACAGGTTAAAACTTTCTCTCCCTTCTCTTGCTCTTTGCTTCCTTCTTTCTCCTTTCCTCTGCCCATTTCATTGCCTTGCTTGGTCATAGTCTATTTATTGCATACATTTATAATGGCTTATGAGAACAGTAGTTACTGGAGTAGGAGGAGTTGTGATGAGGTTGTTTGTAATCAGAACTGACCATGATCAGTTATAATCATTCTTGATGAGATCAATTTTAGTGATTAGCCTGAGATTATCTCTCATCAAACCTTGTCACATTTTTGGCTAATGCCATTCCATTATTTACTGTTGCTTTTTGTGCATTTGGATGTTGTTAGGCTATCTTTGTAATGGGTGAGTAGTGCTTTTTACTTTTCTGAGGTAGGCATGGTCTACAGTTTTTGACCGTTTTTACACTTAGCTTACAGTTTTCAGCTTTTGTGTATTTTTAAGACAATAATAATAAAATCTTTTTGTTTTCTCAGGCTTAGTCTCAGTTTTAAGGCCAATGTATCACTTCCCCTACACCATCTACTGACTGCTTTCAGTCAGCGCATCAGGCTGGGCACATCTTCCTGATCTTCTCTAATTTCAGCCTGAAAACTTTTTCCTTTTTCCTAAAAATTGTTTTTTTTTGCTTACTTTTCATGTATTTTCCACTTACTTTTGATCACAGCTTCCAGTGTTTAAGAGCTCAACAATTTTTCTTCTTAGCAACTCATGGCTCCTCTTGATGTGCCCACTGCACCTTGTAACATGTCCAAAACTAAAATTTCTCATATGCAGGTAGTGATTACTACCTTGCCACCAAAACCTACTGCCTCGCTGCCCTGTAGCTTGTCTGAACCTCCCAACTTTTATGGCATGGTATAGCATGCTGTAAAGCAGGACACCAACAGCATTATCACTGCTGTACTCCAGCACCCTCTGTTGTTTGCAGATGGTGCCATTGGGCTTTGTGTGATGGCCAAATCATTCCTTAGAATGCCTGCCAATCATGCTCACTTTCTAACAGGCATTGGTTGGGTAGTTATAAATCCTCCTTTCTTTTCTGACCTTCTAACCTATTCTCTTTAGCATTTCTCTGACAAAGGCCAGATTCCTCAGCTTTCTGACCAGAAAGGCCTCACAAAGGCCTTTTCTGATATTCTTTCCTTGCTTGACCATAATGTAGCTGATTCATCTGGTGGCATCAAGGCTCTCTTTTTTTTTGTGAATGCCCTGATTGTTATTGGTGAAAGATGTCATGAGAAGCATAAGAAAGAACTTGAAGAGGTGCATTCCTGTCCATAGTTCCATTCTCCTGTCAACTGCTTATTTCTCTCTTTCTTTTAGGCCTGTTGCCAAGCTCAGGACAAGAATGTTGAAATGCTCAGTATGCCTGTTCTTCACCCTGTCAAGCACTATGCTAATGTAAGTCTAGGTTGGAAGCTCAACTTTGTTGCTTGCCACCTTGATGCATTGACTCTGACTATTACCCTCTCCCAGGCTGAGCCTGATGGGAAGCCCAAAACTAAAAAACTTAAAGTTCAACTCTCATTGGGTGTGCTTCTTTGTTTTTATAGTCCTTTTTTCTTTTTCTGACTGCTTTTCTTAGCCTACTCTTGGGCAGTTAGCTCATGGAGCTTCACTGATCCAAAAGAGATATTTTTGATGATAACTTTTGTAAGTTTCCACAGTTCTTCCCTTAGCTCTTTTAGCTTAGCAGGGGTAATGTCTACTCACTGCTCTAAGCCTTGTAGCAAAGTCAGCTTTTTACAAGCCTTATAAGGGACAACTCAAAAGGCAGCCACTCATGCTTGCCAAACTGACCCATCTAGCTCTGCTACAATGTAATTGCCACCACAAGTCTTGGCAATAACTACCATAGGCCCATGGAACTATAGGAACATCTTAGCACTGAATGAGCTTTTAGTAATTATGTTTTTGACCAGGACTAGATCCAATGCTTTGAAATTGAAGTCTTTTATTGAGCTCTTATGCTTCTCTGCAAACTTCAATGCCCACTGGAGCTTGTCCTTCCCAACATGCTCCCTCATTTCCTCAATATGCTGATGGTGCTTGGCCAATGCTCTGGCACAATACCCAATCAGCTCCTCTGTTGTTAGAGGTCCTTCTGGTAGTTCTACTAATCAGGTGGCCTCAGCCAAGTCCAGTAGTAGAGTAGGGTGAGCACCAGTGACCATGAAGTATAGTGAACATCCAAATCTCTGCCTTATAGTTATTTGGTCACTCCACATTACATGATAGAAGAACCAGAACCACTTGGTGCAATCCTCACAAGCTTTGAATAAGGCTTGTCTTATATCTCAATGAAGGTGTTCAATCCTGCTATTAGCTGGAGAATTATATAATGGGATCATAATCCCTTTAATACCATACTTTTTCTCTAGCCAGGCTGTGACCTGTTTGAACTGTCTAGCATTGTCTGTAATGATTTCTGCAGTGCAGCCCCAGTGACAGATTACATCTTCAAACAACCATTGTTCAATTGTTTTATGATTCTCTTTTTGCAAAGGTCTACCTTCCATCCAAGAAGGCAATGCACATTTTCCATGGACTATGTACTTGCAGCCATTAGAGGCTGGTGTCATGTGCATGGTATCAATGTGGATTGTCTGGAAAATGGATGGGGTATAAGTTACTGTTGGTCCTTTATTGACCACTGTCTTCTGTTGTATTTGATAGTTGTGGCAAGTCCCAACATACTACTGCACATCTCCATCAATTCCTGGCTACCAAAAGCTCTCTTGTATCAGCATCCTGGTGGCCTAGGCTCCCCTATAACCTAAGGCATCATGGGCAGACTTGAGCATAAACATTTGTCTATCAATAGTGACTACTAATTTGTGTCTTTCCTCATAATTGTGATTATACAACCTCCTTTTCCTGTCAAAGAAGAATTGCCTAGCAAACTTCTTAAACTTCTCTGGATCCCAGCTTTGTAGATTCTTGGGTTCCATGCCTGGGTCTTGTAACCAACTTTGGACAATTGGTAACAAGTTGTTCCATACTTCACTCTCACTACCTTTGCAGTGTTCTAGATAGGTTTGTGTGTCCTCCACTCTCTCTTCTTGGTCAACTGGTAACAAGGGCATGGACATAGCTAGTACTGCTACTGGATCCATTGTTGTTACTTGGGACTGACCCAAGACTGCTTCTCTAAGAGCCTGCTCTTGGGACCTGGCTTATTGAGTTCTTGGTCAAAGTCTGACACTTGAGTAGCCACCATTGTGTAGGTAGCCTCCTCTAGTATCAATTTGGTCTGCAAACTCTTCAAGCTCTAGTGGTTCCCATTCCTCCCATTCAGGTACATTGTTAATCTGGTCTGGATATTCAAAGTACATGGCCTTTGGTTCATCCATTAACTCAGGATCTACTGGTGGGTACTCTTCATCTCCTGGTTGCTTGGGCCGCCTTGACAGACCATCCACACTGAAGGTCTTGCCTGGCACATGCCTCAAAGTAAAGTGGTAGAGTAGTACATCCTCAATCCATCTCATGATGGTAGCATTGGGTCCTACTCCTGGATTTCCTAGCATTCCTTTCAAATACTTGGCATCTGTTTCCACCACAAGCTTCCTACAACCAACCAACCAATATTTGTTGGCTTGCAGGCTCCTCATTAGACCAAATAACTCTCTCTTTGGTCCTGGCCTCTCTCTCATTCAATGTGATAGATCCTAACTTAGCACAAGTGCACAGTTTAGGATTTTCTGGGTCCTCTTGGAATATTCCAAAGCCCACTGCTATCCAGGAAGTATCCACAGATAGGACTACTGCCCCTCCTGACTCATAGTCAATAGGTTTTAGAGGAGCACTTTCTTCCAGCAATTCTTTCATTTTTGCCATGGCAGATTTTTGTGCTTCTCCCCAAGTAAAGGGCACACTATCCTGTGTAAGCTTATTGATAGGTGCAGCCACCTTAGCATAGTCCTTGATGAAGAATCTAAAGGTGACACAGGTTCCTAAGAATGACCTTACTTCATGTTTATCCTGGCAGTCACCCCATGCTATCACTAGAGCAAATCTTTTGGTTTCTGGCTTCTGCCCTTCTTAAGAGCATCTATGGCCACAATCTCATCTGCACATACTACTGATTTCTTTCCAGAGAAAGTTCCTCCTGCATATTTGATTCTTTGTAGATTCCTCCACAAGCTCTGCCTGCAAAGTGACTGGCTAATTCCTCAGTTGCTGGTGGCAACCCTGAATGTGCTATGGTCACTTTGTTCAAAGGCTCTAGGCTGTGAACTATCCTCAAGCTTTCACTATCCATCTTCAACACTGTAAACCACTGGGAGCGATATGAGGAGTTAGAGGGTTCATAGACCCCTGCCTCAATCTTCTGCTTTATTATTTTGCAGATTTTATCCCTAAGGCCTGGAGCAATTGGAATATTCTTCAACACCCATGGAGTGTGAGGTATTACTGGCATAATTACTGGAGGGAAGAATTCCTCCTTAAGCCTTCCTCTTTGAGAATCATCCCATGCAAAAGCCTGGTTTTGTAGCATCATAAGGTGATGTACTGCTTTCATCTCCTCTGGCCAAAGAAAACCATCATCATGGGCTTGATCAATGATTTCTTTGCACTC